>SEYY01024094.1:42500-85000 GCA_009176605.1 Armadillidium nasatum | reverse complement strand
TAATACTAATACTTTCCCTCAATGTCGGAAGCGCACAAATGTTCAGCCAATCCCGAAGAAGGGTAGCCGCTCTGATTCCTCTATTGTCCTATAGCTCTCACTTGTATTCTATCTAAAATTTTGAAACTTTCCTTAGCTATCATTTTTCTGGTGACCTACTTTTTTATCTTACTGATTTATTGTATACTGCTCTTAAGGATTATTGGGAGTCTTGTGTAGTGGCGCTTGACATTTCCAAGGATTTTAACCTGGTATGGCATGAGTCACTACTCTACAAGATCCATTCCTTTGGGTTTCCTCATTCTCTTTGTTTACTTATGGCTAGTTTTCTCTCAGATCTTTCCAAATCGGCACTTGTCGACAGAGTGACCTTTTCCTCCTTTTATGTCAATTGTGGTGTTCCTCAGAGTTGTTTTTTTCTCCAACTTTATTCTTACTTTTCATTAACGATCTTCTCAGCTCCACAACTCTGTTCATTCTTATGACGATGACTCAACTCTCTATTCTTGTGCTCATTTCAAATTTGCTCCCTCCTTTGATTCTAGAGTTGCTTCTCGTCTTCAACTTTCTGACTTTATTCTTGCAAATCTGGTCTGGATTTTCCTTTGAGGTCGTCTAAACCTAGTGAAATTCAACTCCTAAAAAAAACTCAACTTTTCACATCTCCCTCTCAAAAATACCTTCCAATCTCCTTCGACGGCTCTCCCGTCTTACTTTTAAGCAACATTAACATTCTTGGTCTGAATATAAACAATAAACTCTTTTAGAAACTTCATATCACAATGGTTGCAAAGGCGGCTTCAAAAAAGCTAAAAATATTGTTTAGATTGGTGGAATTTTTTATCCGAACAGTTACCTCAATAATATAAGGGACTTATTCGCCCATGTATGCAGTACTTTTTTCACAATTAGGGGGTGGTGGTGGGGAACTCTGGTTCCACCTTTCTTTTCTGTATGTTGAGTCAAAGGCTAAAATATTAATAAACTGTTCGTTACTTTCAAACTCATCTGACCATCTGTATCTGAGAAGAAGGAGGGAGTGTTAGAAGAATGAAAATAAAGTAAAGAGTACAAAAAACAAAAAATAAAAACCACTCCTTGAAGTTCCACCTAACGCAAATTTCTTAGGTGAGCGCAGACGCGGGCTTTAAAGAAATTGAGATTAAATTCGGAAGGAAACACAGAAGATTGAAGAGAGTTCCACAAAACAGAGGTGGCGGGAAAGAAGGATGCACCACAGTGGACAAGCCTGGAGTTGTCTATCTCTTCGCAAAATTGATGCTCGGACAATGCACTCCTTGTTCTACGAGGACGAAGTAAAGGTGGAGGTATACTAGTGGATAGTTCCCTCGAGCATTTGCTATTGTAGTACCTATAGATAAGAGACAAGGCACCAACGTCACGTCACAAAGATAAAGAGTCAACAGAATTAAAAAGAGTAGAACAATTTATTAGTCTTTTAGAATTTGACTCAACCTTATCCAAAAGACGGGTGAAACATGAGTCACCCCAGATATGAGAGCAGTACTCCACACAAGGGCGGATGAGGCCCTTGTATAATTGGAGTAACTGCGAGGAAGAAAAAATTCTCGCAGTTTAAACAGAACTCCCAGCTTCTTTGAAGCAGCCCTAGTAACCATTGTGATGTGAGGTTTCCAAGATATATTTTTGTTTATGTGAAGGCCAAGGATGCTTATTTTGTCAACAGGAGAGACAGGAGAACCATCGAAAGAAATAGAAAAGTTAGGAGGGGGTCTTTGAAAGGGAGATTTCTGGAAGTTGAGTTTTAAAGAGTTGAATTTCACAAGGTTGAGACGACCAACGACCCTACTGGAAAATTCTATCCAGATCAGCAAGAATGGAATCGGAAAAATGAAGATAAGAGGCAACTCTAGATGTAAAGGAAAGAGCAGATTTGAAATGAGTAGAAAAAGGGAGGGATGAGTCATCGGCATATGAATGGATTAGGTTAGATAAACAGCTGAAAAGATCATTAATGAAAAGTATGAATAGAATAGGAGATAAGACAGAACCTTGAGGAACACCACTATTAACAGGAAATGAAAAAAAAGTCGCCCCATCAACAACAGGCGAGATGAAACGATTAGAAAGAAAACCAGACATAAGTAAGCAAAGAGAAGGTGGAAACCCAAAGGAGTGGAGCTTGGAAAGCAGTGACGCATGCCATACCTGGTCAAACGCCTTAGATATGTCAAGCGCCACCACGCAAGTCTTTTCATGGTTTCTAAGGGCAGAAGACCATAAATCTGTGAGATTGGAAAGTATATCACCAGTAGACCTCGAACGCCGAAAGCCATACTGATGATCAGAAAGAAAGGAATGGGATTCCTGATGATCTAAGAAGTGAGAGTTGAAAAGGGTTTCAAAGATCTTAGACAGAATACATGTGAGAGCTATAGGTCGATAGTTGGAAGTATCAGAGCGGCTACCTTTCTTCGGAATAGGTTGATCTAATGCTCGCTTCCAAGACTGAGGGAAAGTACTAGTATTGAGGCATAGAGGGAAATGTTGAATGAGAAACTGAGCCTGCTCGGAGGAACACTCCCTTAAAACTCGGGGAGGAATGCCATCCGGACCGCTTGCCTTCCTAACGTTCATTGACTTCAGAAGCCCATGTACCTGATCAAATGTAATCACAGATAAAAGCATGGGACATCTGAAAGGACAAGAAGTAGAAGGAGGATTGCAGAGTCCTCCATGGTTGAATTAGAAGAGAACAAGAATCCGAAAGTGTCATCCTATGGATATAATAATAATAATAATAATAATAATAATAATAATAATAATAATAATAATAATAATAATAATAATAATAATAATAATAATAAGAAGAAGAAGAAGAAGAAGAAGAAGAAGAAGAAGAAGAAGAAGAAGAAGAAGAAAGAAAGAAGAAGAAGAAGAAGAAGAAGAAGAAGAAGAAGAAGAAGAAGAAGAAGAAGAAGAAGAAGAAGAAGAAGAACTACAGAACTACAGAACTACAGAACTACAGAACACTGACTAGCAAAGACTTTACAGTCCACTCAAGGCTAGTCTGTTAAATAATCATTATTGAACTATGCGATCATAGACCAATTTGCTTAAAATGTGCATCCAATTTCTTCTTGAATGATTCGATGTTGTCGCTGTTCACTATTTGATGAGAAAGACTATTCCATTTTTCAATTACGTCGTACGTAAAAAAAATTCTTTGCTATGTTTGTTTGAAATCGCTTGTGAGATAGCTTGTGTCCGTTACTACGTGTTAGGTCATTCAAGTCGTACCGAAAGTATTGCTTATAATCAACGTTGTCAAATTTATTTAGAATTTTAAATACTTCTATTAAGTTTCTAGAGAAGAAGAAGAAGAAGAAGAAGAAGAAGAAGAAGAAGAAGAAGAAGAAGAAGAAGAAGAAGAAGAAGAAGAAGAAGAAGAAGAAGAAGAAAAGAAGAAGAAGAAGAAGAAGAAGAAGAAGAAGAAGAAGAAGAAGAAGAAGAAGAAGAAGAAAGAAGAAGAAAGAAGAAGAGAAGAGAAGAAGAAGAAGAAGAAGAAGAAGAAGAAGAAGAAGAAGAAGAAGAAGAAGAAGAAGAAGAAGAAGAAGAAGAAGAAGAAGAAGAAGAAGAAGAAGAAGAAGAAGAAGAAGAAGAAGAAGAAGAAGAAGAAGAAGAAGAAGAAGAAGAAGAAGAAGAAGAAGAAGAAGAAGAAGAAGAAGAAGAAGAGAAGAAGAAGAAAGAAGAAGAAGAAGAAGAAGAAGAAGAAGAAGAAGAAGAAGAAGAAGAAGAAGAAGAAGAAGAAGAAGAAGAAGAAGAAGAAGAAGAAGAAGAAGAAGAAGAAGAAGAAGAAGAAGAAGAAGAAGAAGAGAAAGAGGAAGAGGAAGAGGAAGAGGAAGAGGAAGAAGAAGAAGAAGAAGAAGAAGAAGAAGAAGAAGAAGAAGAAGAAGAACACTGAGTAGCAAAGACTTTACAGTCCACTTAAGGCCAGTCTGTTAAAAATGGTAAGAAAGATTATTCCATTTTTCAATGACATCGGACGTAAAAATTTTTTTTTGCTATGTTTGTTTGAAATCGTTTGTGAGATAGCTTGTGTCCATTTCTACGTGTTAGGTCATTCAAGTCGTACCGAAAGTATTGCTTATAATCAACGTTGTCAAATTTATTTACAATTTTAAATACTTCTATTAATTTTCATCTCAATCTTCTTGTTTCTAGAGAATGTATATCCAGTTCTCGTAACGTTGCACATATGATTTACCTCTCAATTCTGTTATTAATTTAGTTGCCCTTTTTTGAATACTTTCGATTTTATCTATGTTCTTTTTGAGATATGAACTTCAAAACTGTACCGCATATTCCAAATGAGGTCTAACTAACGATTTATAAAGAGGAAGTATTATATTTTTAGATTTATATTCGAAATTTTTTGCAATGAAACCTAAAACTTTATTAGCCTTCTTAATTAACAGAATTGGCACACTGTTTTGCAAATTAAGAAGAAGAAGAAGAAGAAGAAGAAGAAGAAGAAGAAGAAGAAGAAGAAGAAGAAGAAGAAGAAGAAGAAGAAGAAGATTATTTTTAGATTATTAAATTGTTTTCCTAATCTCAACTCTTCACTTTTAAGTCAAAGTTTAAACTGAACAAAATTCTGATGCAAGCTCTTATATCTATCATAGAATGCTTTATTTTTATCACACATCACCACAGCTCACGGACAGAGATTTTCTCAAGAAGTTGGTGTTAGAGCAATCCAAGTCCCACCTAACACAAATTTCGTAGGTGAGCACAGACGTGGACTTTAAAGAAATTGAGATTAAATTCTGCAAGAAACACAGAAGGTGAGAGAGAATTCACAAAACAGAGGTAGCTGAAAAGAAGAAGGCACCACAGCGTACAAGGTTTGAGTTGCCTATTGCCACAAAAAATTATATGCAGACAATACACCCTTTAAACTACGAGGATACCGTAAAAGTGAAGGTATATGAATGGACAGTTCCCTCGAGTATTTGCGCTGCACTATAGAACGGAAACAAGGCACCAACATCACGTCGCAAAGATAAAGAGTCAAGAAAATTAGAAAGAGCGAAATAGTTTATAAGTCTTTTAGCCTTTGACTCAACACTATCCAAAAGACGGGTGAAACCTGAGCTCCCCAAATATGAGAGCAGTACTCCATACAAGAGCGGATGAAGTCCTTGTATAAGTAACTCGAAGAAAAAAAAATTTCCAGTTTAAACGGAACACTCAGCTTCTTTTAGGCCGCCCTAGCAACCATTGTGATATGAGGTTTCCAAGACATTTTATTGATTATGTGAAGGCCAAGAATGTTCATTTTATCAACAGAAGAGAAGGGATTACCATCTAAAGAAATAAAAATGTTAAGAGGAGTCTTTGTGAGGGAGATATCAAGAAGCTGAGTTTTCAAAGAGTTGAAGTTCATATGGTTGAGACGACCCCACTGGGAAATTCTATCCAGATCTGCAAGAATGGAATCGGAAAGAATAAGACGAGAGGCAATTCTAGAGGCAAAGGAGGGAGCAGACTTGAAATGAGTAGAATAATAGAGGGTCCAATCATCGGAATATGAATGGATAGTGTTAGATGAGCAGCTGAGATCATTTATGAAAAGTAGGAATAGAGTAGGAGACAAGACAAAACCCTGAGGAACACCACTATTTACAGGAAAAGAAAAAGAAGTCAAAAGCCGATATAGAATTATTAGAAAAAGCAAAGCTAGACATAAGTAAGGAAAGAGAAGGAGGAAACCCAAAGGAGGGGAGCTTGGAAAGCAGTGATGCATGCCATACCTGGTCAGATGTCTTAAATATTTCAAGCGCTACCACACAAGTCTTTCCATGGTCCCTAAGGACAGAAGATCATAAATTTGTGAAATAAGAAAGTATATCACCAGTGGACCTCGAACGTCGAAAGCCATACTGATGATCAGAGAGAAGGGAATGGGATTCCTGATGATCCAAGAAATGAGAGTTGAGAAGGATTTCAAAGATCTTAGACAGAATACATGTTAGAAATATAGGGCGATAGTTTGAAGGATCAGAGAGGATATCTTTCTTCGGAATTGATTGAACTAATGTGCGCATCCAACACTGAGTGAAAGACTAGTATTGAGGCATAGAGAGAAAAGTTAAACGAGGGACAGAGCCAGCTCTGAAGTACACTCCCTTAAAATTCGGGGAGGAATGCCATCCGGACCGCTTGTCTTCCTAACTTTCATAGATTTCAGAAGCTCATGTACATGGCCAGATGTAATCACAATAAAGGCATGGGACATATAAGGGAAGAAGTAAGAGGAGGATTGACGGAGTCGTCCAGGGTTGAATTAGAGGAGAAAAGGAGGCTGAAGAGATTAGCCGTTTCAGTTTGAGTGTTAGCAAAAGAACCAGCTGAATTTGCTCAGTTTTTATTTAAATACCTGAAAGAGATGGGCAACAATTAGTGTTGCAATTACATAATAAGAAAAGACTTACTGTGATTTTTTTTGTAGAAATGTCGCTTTCTTGAAGTTCCTTAATATTTAACTTTAAAATATTTTAAAAAGCTATAGAAGTATATTTTTGAGTAGAATTCAATTGAAAGGATCGTAAGAAAGATGTGAATAAGAATGATATATAACCTTATACCTTAATTTGAATTTTGAACTTGAAGACTTGAAACGAACAAGCAAAAAAACGCTTGCATTTTATAAAAACGATAAATTTCAAAAAAGTCTTATTTGAAATCCGGAAGCTTGTTTAGGTGCCAAACTGTTGAGTGTCATATCAACAAAAAACAAACCAACTTTACAGACCCCTATAAAAGGGAGCTTCTCCAATATAAAGGAAAACTTAAAATATATAAAATATATATAATAGATAAAATAGTGAAGGCATATAAATAGTTTTCATATAATCTAACGTAGACTTGAAGGGTAAATGTATGCCTACAGCCTGAAAATAGGCCTAACCTGGCGACCGCTGGCTCTGTTTAATCAATTTAATATGCCTAATTTACTTGATTTCTAAATATTTTGTTTTCATAGTTTGAATATATTAAGCAAAAAAAAAAAAAAAAAAAAAAAATTTAGCTCCGAAATAGCTATAAAATTCACTTAGACTCTGATGCAGCAACATGGTAGTGATAGCAAGATGCATAGACCTTTAAAGTCTATGACCAGATGCTAATACGAAATTAAGTTGATGATGTGTTTTTAAATGATTATACTTATTTCTCTATGTTAATTACATTTTTAATGTTTTTTTGGTGTTTTTAGTGTACAAAATAATTTTATGTCACCAATTTACTGAAAAAAAAATTATTTCAGATTGTTTCGTTTTCGTAGTTTCGTATATTAAAAATTTTAAAAAATGCTTATTGAAACCCAACAATTACCACAATTTTTTCTAAATTTTGTTTCTTGTTTTTTATTAAATAAACCGGTAATTGTAGCGCTGACAGTAGTGGATTTTTTTGTACGAGACAAGGTTGCTGAAAATAACTACATACCTACGGGTTGCTAACTCGATTGAAACTACGTATTCACTTGTTGCGAATTAAACAAACTATGCGCACGAGTTGCCAATAACCTATTTCTAAGGATAATAATAATAATAATAATAATAATAATTATAATTATAATTATAATAATATTAATAATAATTGTAATAATCGACGAATGCCAAATCATTTTATAAGATAAAAAAATTGGTAATTGTAGCGTTCATGGTAGTGGATTTTTTCGTACGAGACAAGGTTGCTGAAAATACCTACATACCTACGGGTTGCTAGTTCGATTGAAACTACGTATTCACGCGTTGCGAGTTCAACTGAAACTGATACGACATACCGTTTTTTTTTTTTTTTCTTTTCAGCGTAACTACGAAAAGGAAATGATATGTTTGCTTATTTTTTTGGTTAATCAACGAACGCCAAATTATTTTGTAAGAAAAACAAATTAAAAAAAAAAAGTTTAAAATAAAAGGAATAATTATGACATCATAATATCGTTTGCCGCCATTATAAAACCTCTCACATGCCCGCGTTGGTGAGGTCCGCTCTCAGGAAAAGAAAAAAAAAAAATCTTTCAATGCTTTGACGAGTTGCTATATTTTAAAATATGTTGAAGCTAAAAATGGAAATAATAGGTTGTCAGTGCTTTCATGTTAGTGGGCTGCCTATCTAAAAAAAAAAAATCGTCTCTCTCTCTCTCTCTCTCTCTCTCTCTCTCTCTCTCTCTCTCTCTCTCTCTCTCTCTCTCTCTCTCTCTCTCTCTCTCTCTCTCTCTCTCTCTCTCTCTCTCTCTCTCTCTCTCTCTCTCTCTCTCTCTCTCTCTCTCTCTCTCTCATTTTATTGCTGTACTGCAATAATGTATATTATAATACAAGTTGCAAATGCATGGCACACGAATGTTTGTCTGCCCCCCCGTACCCACCGACCCCGACCCGTGAGTGGTGGTGACAAAAATTTTCACTTATTACCCTCTCTCGCTCTCTCTCTCTCTTTCTCTCTCTCTCTCTCTCTCTCTCTCTCTCTCTCTCTCTCTCTCTATCTATATATATAATATATATATATATATATATATATATATATATATATATATATATATATATATATATATATATATATATATATATATATATAGGGACCGACCTGGGTTGGAATTTGGCTGGCTGGGGTTTGGCCGGGGTTTCCCAAAAATTTGTAAAGAGGTCAAAAGCACTGAAATTTAAGGTTAAGAAAATTAGATATAAGGTTTATTTAATTCAATTGTAAGGAAGGAGTAGAATAGCCAACATTCACTTAAATTAATGATTATATGCATTTTCTCCAAAAAAAAAAATCAAAAAAATTACAGTTTTGTATAGTTAAAGTTTAAAAAAAGTACAAAAATTAAAAAAAAAAATATTCTAATTCATAAATAGGGATTCAACAGGTTTACTTAAGTAAGACCTTAAGGTAAAGTTTGAAAAAATGTAAGATATAAAATTTTCAATTTAACCTGTATTTATACATATCATTGTTATTTTATTGCCATGTATCAAACTTGTATCATTTAGCTGCATTATTTAAAAATTATTATTTTGTTTATACTTTCAGTCAATATGGCTAAAAGATCAGCTTCTGCAGTATTTGAATACTTTACATGGCTAAAAGATCAGCTTCTGCAGTATTTGAATACTTTACAATGTTTCAGGATAGGCTCGAAATAGCTAAATGTTAACATCTGCAGTCAGAAAATTAGAAGAGAAACTCCGGGTGCTACAAGTAAAAAAATTTCAACCAAATCTTTTTGGAGTATCTAAAATCAAAACACAAAGATGAACATTCACTAGCAGAAAAGGAGCGGTCAAAAGAAACAGAAAAGAAAAAAAAATCTTAATTTTCTTATATTTTGTTTGAAATTTTTTTTTATTATTTGACTGATTGAGCTGAAATTTTCAAAGTATGTGAATTTTTTCACGAAGTTCTGAGTTGATTTCGAGCATTTTTTTGAGTCTATAACGGTTTGAAACTTATTTGGACCCAAAGTTGAAAAAAATGAATAACTGGATCAAACCACTGGTCCACATGAGCTGAAAATTTTGCTGAATACCTTTGCCCCAATTTCTTGCATTGGTGGGAATAGGTTTTTGATATCATGTCTAGAAAAAAGTTATATAAGCACTTGAAAAAAAATTTGCAAAAATCGTACCCTTCTGGAGGAAAAAATTATTTATAAAAAACGCTACCTACTATTTTTTTTATTTGTGAATATTGTTTAGAAGAGGGCAGGGCAACAATATTTATTTAGTGCATATTTAAATGCTCTTTGTTTGAAGCGAGATATAGCCTCTCAAACTTTGGGAATTTTTGAAATTTGGCCAAAAATGGACCTTTTTGAAGGCTATATCTCAAAACCAACGAATGTCATCGAATAAAGTACATAGAGGAATTTGTAGCCCCACCCCTTCTCTATACACACCAAAAATAGGAAATGTCATAATTGTATTTTTTTTTTTTTTTAAATTTTGTCGGAAAAGGTGGAATTTTTTTAGTTCAAAAAAATTTTTTTTTCTATAGTTGGTCAGTTTTTGGCTTATAAAATTTTTCCTATAACTCTGGGAACAAAAGTCTATTAGAGACTTTTGTATCCCATTTAATTTTGAATAAATAGTCCAATTTTCAGCTCATTCTAAAAAGTGGTTTGGCACCGCCTGTCAATTAAAAAAGGGTAAAATTTCAACCAAAAAAAAAAAAAAAAAAAAAAAACTTTTAACCATAATAGACTCGGAAAAACGCTAGAAATGGACTTTTCTTACCGGTAAAAATCTATATAACTGAAAGTTTCAGCAGAATCGGCTGAAAATTTAAAAAAATAAAAAATTTTAAGTATAATTTGCCATTTTAACCCCGGCTGGCAACCCCGGTTTTCCCTGATTTTTGACCGGGGCCGGGGCCGGGGCCGGTTCATATATATATATATATATATATATATATATATATATATATATATATATATATATATATTTTTTTTTTTTTTTTTTTTTTTTTTTTTTTTTTTTTTTTTTTTTTTTTTCTTTTTAAAATATTAAATCCTATGATTTTTCTTGTGATCGTTGACATTGATTTTATGAAGACTACTTGCCTCAAACAAGTGGTTAAACAACTAAATAATTACAACTTAAGTAATGTTTATTTTGATTGCAATGTAAAAGACACATCCAAGAAGCAATACTGTGATCTAATGTTTTAAGAAATTTTTAGAGAAAATTCATTCATTTAAAACTCTTAACTGCAATGCCAGTGTTATGGGTGTCCCCCTAAGAAAGGATTCACTGGTTGTACTTTGAATATAATGAATTTTCGTCTCGGATGAAACTCATCTTATGGTATTGTATTTATGGCAAAACTATTTGCGTTATACAGTTTTCTTATTTATCAAAACCAAAGCGTCACAACAAGGTTACTCTCTTGATCATTGACCATTGAAAAGTGGTTTATCAACTCACTTCTAACTCATAAAATTTGTGTATTATTACTGAGTTGCAAGCTGACTTTTAGACAATTGTTTCATTTGGATTTCAGGACGTGGTAATAACACTGCATGACACGGTTATCAATGTATACCTGCTGCTTTAAAGTGTTAAAAACTAAATTTAAAATATTATTAATAAAGAATTGCAGCTAATGGCAGTACATTTCGAGTCAGTGTAGAGGGTTAGTTGCTAAGCTTCAGTCCCTGGTTGGAGACCTAGTGTAAATTAACATGGTCGATGAGAACAAACTGAATTTTCTAGACTTAGATTTTTTTTGTTCTTAATTTACAATACAGCAAGTTTGTTTTAATAACTTTAAAACCATAAAATTTCTTTTTGAATCATTACATTTGAATTTTGTTAGAAGAGTTAATATATTTAGCAGTATATATTAGAGATGGACAGGATAACAAATATGAAGGTCGATAGTGGCTATCCGGCAATGTTAAAAAACTGGATACTGGATATCCAGCTAAAATTATCTGTTATTCCTTTATATTCACATTAATCGCTAATTTTCAATAGGGCATATATATATATATATATATATATATATATATATATATATATATATATATATATATATATATATATATATATATATATATATATATATATATATATATATATATATATATATATATATATATATATAGTGCCATCCTTTTAGTAAATTTCAAAATGTAACATTTCCTTAAATATAATTGAGATTAAACTACCTATAAATATAATATAAATCTGATGTAATACCTTTAACTAGTCCCCTGTGTTTCTGTGACATAATTGATGAACTTCGGTAAAAGAGCAATGAAAATTTGCTCTAGTGTTTGAAAAAAAAGTCTCCCCTAAACTGAAATATCAATATCACTATATACATGTATGAGGTACAAATCAAAATATTTCAGAAGATTTTCAAACTTGAGTGGTGTAATTGGATAGTAAATTTTACCTTTTTTAGCATTTAACAATTACATATCCAAATTACATATCCATTCAACAAGTACTAATATCTATATAACGAAAAAGATTGTGGGGTATTTAGTTTAATGACAAAATATAGAATTATGTTTTGTTAAGAAAAATAAATCTAAGCTGGAGTTTCTCTTTCTTTTTACAGATGTTAGAAAGATTTTGATTGCCCATTCTGCACAATGATTTATTCTGTGAATGTCCAGTCTTCATGGGTCTGAACTTGAAAACTTTTTCACAGTTTAATACTTTTTTATGAACCTTCAAAAAGCTGCATTGTTTCTGATAATCATCTGCACTGTGCATTTGGTCAATATATCAATGCTCTGCCCATCTGTAAGAGATTAATCTACAAAATTACAAGTAGTAAGGTTCTTTTTTTTTTTGTTAAAATAAAATAAATGCCAAAGAGCTATTATTGCACAAGAATTCCATATTACATTACTTAATTTAGGTATATGCTGAAACTTCACTTTATGAAGTCTTCGTTTCTTATTAAAAGCTGAAAACTCTAGTTAAGTGAAATAAGAAATTCATTTCTGCATTCTATCCTCTTTCATTAATCTCTTTATCATTGTTGAAATTCATTTTGAGCTTTTTGTAGTTCTTCATAAGCTTTGGGATAAATTGTTATTCCGAATTGAGTAATGTGTTGTTGCCTCCAAGTTCACAATCAATTACTACGCAAGGCACCCAGTTAAGAATATGAGTTGACAACCACTGAATTGTGGTTCTTCCAGTTTCTTTTACGCACAGTCTTTGTAACTTGATAACAATCCAATTTCGTCTTCCGGTGTTCACATTCGAAGTTTTGGCAACAATCATAATTATACTCTTCCATAAACTATTCATCGAGAACAGCTGTTATTTCTGTATATGCATATCTGCTTTTCCATTTAGTAGATGTAGTGCCTCTAACTTAACTTCCATTCATTCATTCTTCAAAATTATTAAATGATATTTTTGACCATCAATACGTTTGCCATAAAAATGCAATGACCACTTTTCTAACTGAAGTGTTTTCTTCACCCCCCTTCTTTAAGTTTAGCAGCTTTAATAGTGGCTTTGTAAATACCAGATTGTGAAAGTATTTCAACTTCTATTCCTTCTTGAGAATAATTGTTAACAAATGGTTGCTGCTTCGCGTGTTGATAACTTTGTAAATGTTACTAGTGTGGTTGCTGTTTTGATTTTACTATATTTCTTGCTTGTACGTGTGGATTGTTCATCTGAATTTACAGATTCTTGATATTCACTCTCAGTCTCTGTTCGATTTCATAGGTTGACGATGTTGTTTCTGTTGTTGAAGTTGGTTCCAAGTGGATTTTTCTTTTGTTCGGAAACTCGCGATCTTCCTAGTTGTATACCCAACCTCATCTTTCCTTTTGATCTTCAGTTGAAATAACCTCTCATCACTGCATAACCATTCACCATTTTATTTTATTTTTTTTATTTTTTTTTTTTTTGGTGATGTAAAACCTTACATACAATTGATCTTATTTTCCTTGTTTTACACATTCCTTGTAGGTGCTCAGCACTTTAGCAGGTTTGCTTGTACAACTTGAATTAATAAATGTTTGAAATTCATTAATTTTTTTACTTAAACTTGTTACTTCCTTCACTATTTCCTTTAGACTTTCTAGCTTTCTACCTTTGAAAGATGGAAGTTTAAAAACTTAAACATAATTAAAGCCTTTTTCATAACTTTTTAGAAAAAGTTTATCCATTTCTGGAACAGGAATGCACATATACAAAAAGTCATAACCCTAATGTGTGTGTGTGTTGTTTGGTTGGTTGGACAGAAATAGGAAAAATACATGAATTTTATATACAGAGCTGGGCATTAACTCGTTAATCGTTAATATTCTATTAACAATTAACGTTTTCGTTCATAAAAAAAATTGATTAACGAACTTATTAACGCTTTCTACCTTTCACATCAGTCCGGTAATCGAAATTTGTTTAAAAAATTAAAACCGTTTCGGTCATGTATATTGGGCAGAAAACGTTAGTTCTAAATGATGTCTGAATAATTGAAAACTATTATTAGGAATAATTAAATTACGAGTATATATATATTTGGGCTTTTTTAATGGGGGATTTTATAAAAAGAAATTCAAAAAATTATAATTAACGCTATCGATTAACGACGGAAAAGAGTTAATTTCTTTGTGAATAAACGATTAACGTAGTTAACATTTTCGTTAACAGATTAACGTTGTTAACTTGTTGATTAACTGTGCCCAGCTCTGTTATATATATATATATATATATATATATATATATATATATATATATATATATATATATATATATATATATATATATATATATATATATATATATATATATATAATCAAGCAGGTATGAATGTAAAGAATAATATATTTTATTTTTATATTAAAAAAAAAAAAAAAAAAAAATGCTGGATAACCAGATAGCAACCGGACAAATCTTATAATATATATAATATATATATATATATATATATATATATATATATATATATATATATATATATATATATATATATATATATATATATATATATATATATATATATATATATATATATATATATATATATATATATATATATATAATATATATAATATATATATATATATATATATATATATATATATATATATATATATATATATATATATATATATATATATATATATATATATATATATATATATATATATATATATATTTCAGATATGGAGAATGATAAAGAAGATAAAACTTGCATTTGCCCAGTCTGTTCTAAATCATTTACCAAACTTTCGTCACTCAAAGACCACCTCTCAATTCACTCTGGAATAAAATCATTTCAGTGTACTGAATGTAATATTAGTTTCCGGAAAGAAAAGTATCTTAAGAATCATATGTCCTTACATACCGGCCAGTATTTATATTTTTGCCCAGTTTGTAGAAAAGGAATAAATGACAAACATCGTTTTGAGGAACACAAATTAACTCATGCTGGGACAAAACCTCATAGTTGCAATGTTTGTTCTCGTTCATTTTATTTTTATGCTACATACAAGCGTCATATGAGGTCATCATGCCATAAAAATTTTTATATTAAAAAGGATTTATTAAAATCAAATGCAAATTCTTGTTCTATTTGTTATCAAGATTTTGATAATGTATATTCGCTAAGAAATCATATGCGAGCTCATGCCGATGCAAATCCATTTTTATGTAAACTTTGTGGGAAAACATTTAAGTATAAAAAACATTTAAAATCTCATTTAAAAGACCATAATTTCCAGTGTACCAAATGTCCAGTTCAGTTTAAAAGTGTAGTGGCATACAATGATCACATGAAAAGGCATAACGGTGGATTTTTATACACTTGTTATGCATGTAAAAAAACTTTCTCCAAAAGTAGTAATTTAATAGCGCATGAGAATATCCATAAATCTAATTCCCAAAAATTTTATTGTGATTATTGTAAAACGGAGTTTTCTCAATTGGGGAACTTAAGTAGACATTTAAAGAAAAACACTGATAGAGATTCCTATTCTTGTTCTAAATGCTCTTCCAAATTTGAAACTGGATGTTTGTTACGAAAACATTTGCAAATACACAGTGAGTCATCTATAATGAAAGTGATTGTTTCTTCTAGCAGTTCTGATGTAGATGACAATCAAAAAGATATTGAAAATAACTTTAAATCTGACACGAATACTGTTAGCAAGTACCAATGCACTCTGTGCTGCAAGGTATTTAATTCTAAAAAGCTGTTCTTCGCCCATACAGTCACTCATTCAGAAGCAAATATTTTTGAATGTAAAATATGCAATAGGTCATTTCGATGGAAAAAAAATTTAATAAGGCATTCCTACACTCATACAAATGAAGCCCCTTATAAATGTTCTAAATGCCCAAAATGCTTATTGTTCAAAATATGAACTAAGTAGACATAAAAACAAACATCTTGGTATTAAGCCATTTAAATGTGAACAGTGTCATAAAACATATTATAAAAAAAATAGCCTCAATACACACATGGCAGTTCACTCTGCCATCAAACCATTTTCTTGCCAATATTGCAAAACTCAATATTGTCAGAAAATTGGTCTCAAAAGACATTTAAATAAAAATACAGGAAAGGAACCGTATTTGTGTAATTTATGTCCATCTCTTTTTGAGAGTCAATGTCTGCTAAAAAATCATTCATCTTTATCTCACAAAAATAAATCTTCAAGTAAAGCTCTATCAACATCAAAAGAAAAATTAGAAGATATCCAGAACAACTGTGAGTTTCCAAGGCATTTATATCATTGTTCTTATTGTGACAATAAGTTTGCTCAGTCATCAATTTACCAAAAACATTTACAATGTCACAAAGCAGAAATAAATGGCATTAGGGAAAAACGCCATATGAGTGAAAAACTTTTGGTATGTTGCCGATGTTTGAAAAGATTTTCAAATAACTTATCCTTATTAGAGCATCACTGTCCAAAATCTCCAGAACATGAAAAGCAGTTTTGGGATTTTATTCATAGTTGGAGCTTATCATTCGAAAACCATATATCTAATGCATCAAGTGAAATTAAGGACGAAATATTTGTAGATAAAGAAACTTGAATTTCTTTTATAAAACAGTAAAAGAAAACGAAGTGGATTTAAGAATTTTTATTTTCAAACGTATGTTAAATTATTTTTCATTAGTTTATTTTATAATTTTCAAAGATAGTCATTGGAAAAATAAATCTTTGCCCTGCTACTATGTATTATTTACTTTACCCTTTTAATTTCATTGTTTTTTTTTTTTTTTTTTTTTTTTTTTTTTTTTTTTTTTTTTGGCTTTATGAAATGTGTTTATACCAGATAGAATTTGTATTTTTCTCGTTTCAAAAGTTTTCTGTTGTAGAAAAGAAGGTAGAGATCAGTGGCTTTAAGTAAGTTTCTTATAGCTATATTTTCTTTCGTTTTGACGTGTCGGTTTTCATTTTATTTCTTATTAATTTCGACACGGTTTCAAATGTGTATTTTTTTCTTATTCCATATGCTTCTATGAGAAAACCATCTTTATAATAAAAAACGTATGAACATTTTATCTTGAGTATCCAAGGTTCACTTTCAAATACATGACCGAAGAGTTTGTAATGGGAATTCCAATTCTAGAATGATTTTTAGTGCTGTTCCTGAATATTTTTTATTTCAAGTTTATGCCTGAAGTCAAAATACTGTATAACGTTCCAAGTACTAAAAAAAAAAATATTTGCACTTTATAGGAACTTTACTTTTTATGTTAGTCAAACTAAATAATGGTCTTGAACTTATGTGACTTGATGTTTAGAACGATTTGGTTGCAGTTTCATATCTGTACCTCTTCATATAAGTAAGTATTCATAAGTTAACCCATATAATAAAAGTTTTAAAAATATTTAAGAGTTTCTAGAAAAAATAGAATGAGTGAAATTACGTTGCCAATCACCCATGGATATAAAATTTGTATTTGTAATTAAACTACTATTCATTTCCTGAGGCAAACTATTCTAAAAATCGACTCTTGTTACATGATACTTTTCACTCAGTTGGCTGAGAAAGTTTGCCACCAGTTTCACCCTAGATACCCTTGAGGGGAATAGCTTCAGGAGAGAAGGTAACACAAATCTACCGAAGGTGGAAGTAGACATACTGGTAGGAGAGGTAAATGTGTGCCCAATTCTTTGGTTACTCTCCATCCGGAAGCAACAAACTTCTGATTGGAGGAAACACTTACATGCGACAGGTAATGCAGAGAGTTGAAAACTATATATATATATATATATATATATATATATATATATATATATATATATATATATATATATATATATATATATATATATATATATATATATATATATATATATATATATATATATATATATATTAGTGATGACATACGCATCCGCACTTGACGAAAATTCTATATCCGCATCCGCAAATAAGAAAATATAACATGAGAGATATATATATATATATATATATATATATATATATATATATATATATATATATATATATATATATATATATATATATATATATATATATATATATATATATATATATATATATATATATATATATATATATATATATATATATATATATATATATATATATATATATATATATATATATATACTTTTCTAATTTTCCATGAGGGGGGTCCCTCTGAGTGTGCAGAGTGCATAACCTAGGTGATTCTCTCTGGCATGGAAGCGTACATTCCATATTCTTTCCCTTTTACTAAACCCAACAAACCTTGTTTTAACTCGCTTGTTTTCGTGCTATCCGTTGCAGGGATGCTTTCTTCAGGGACTAACGTCGTCTTCAAGCTTCTGAAACTCATGCAACTTACATTTTATCCCGAAATCGTGCAAAATATATATATGTACTAAAAACTTTTCTGAGTAGAAAATGCAATTACTCTCCTACCAATGGCTCCGCTAAAATCTATTATTTAGATTTTACATCCTTATTCCACTGGGTCCAGAAAACTCAGAAGTTCCCTACCAGCATTCCGAAAAAAACTAGTAGGTGATCAGATCCCCAGCATCGATGAGTACATAAAGGATATGAACATTAAATATTTTGGCGTTTCCTAAGTACGTGTCCTTTCTCCTCAAGATTTATACATTCCATAGACATATGGAAAAAGCTTAGTATATATATATATATATATATATATATATATATATATATATATATATATATATATATATATATATATATATATATATATATATATATATATATATATATATATATATATATATATATATATATATATATATATATATATATATATATATATATTAAGTATATATATATATATATATATATATATATATATATAATATATATATATATATATATATATATATATATATATATATATATATATATAATATATAAAACATGCTGTAGCATATTCCTGTTTTACCAGGCAGGCATGATGACAGGCTCGTGTTCACGCTATGTAGAACATGTGCTAAAGAATGCTAGGATGGAATATGTACTCATACCGAGAGACAGAGAGAAATTCTCGGGGTTTACACCACCCCTGAATTAGAATTGGCCGTAGAGAAAGGGTATAAGATTCCTAAAATCTACGAGGTTTTCACGTCTCTGTTTACTTTGTTCATTGAATATGTCGAAACATTTCTGAAATGGAAAACTGAAACTCCAGGTTTTTCAGCTGGTGTTTCGGACATTGACAATCCCCCATTTGATACATTTATAGAGTCTTTTTTCGAAAAGGAAGGTGTCAAACTAGATAAGAATCAGATTAAGAACAATCCAGAACTCGGATATATTTCCATGCAAGCTCTGTCTCAATTCCCTTTGGGGTAAAATGGCAGAACGGTCCCCAAACATCGAAGATATAACTGCCATAGCGATGCTGACGTTTGGGAGCTATTTAAACAAGAATACTGAGGTAGATGGGGTCAAGCATATTGTTACTGTACGTAACACGGCGTATGCTGATAATTCTTCGAAAGCTACAAATCTCGCGGTTGCTTCTTTCACCACTGCTCATTCCAGGGTGAAACTCTACTGACTTCTGGATGCTGTTTGCTATAGAGTATTGTATTGTGACACAGACAGCTGTGTCTTTGTTGCTAAGGATGGCGAACATGTACCGGAGACAGGTAGATTTCTGGGGATTTAACTGACGAATTTGAGGAGGAATCTACAAGTGAAAGTTTTGTATGTACAGGTCCAAAATCTTATGCTGTGAGGGTAGTAAAATCAAACGGTGATGTCAGTCACATTCTAAAAGCCAAAGGTTTAACACTCAATAAAACAACCTCAGGAATAATTAATTTTGAAGCTATGTTAAAAATTGTGTTAGATAAAATCGATAAAGATTCTAATGAGGAGGAAAGGGAATGGGTTAAGGGTGGTGACCAATATTATGAAGGGCTCAAGGATAGGGATGTGACAGCTATTGCCAAGGAACAAATGAGAAATCCACAAGGTAAACAGACCTTACATAATTTTTATAGCATACAATAAAGATGTTTCCACTAACCCTAATGTAAATACAACACGTACATATTTATAGTATAAAACTCATTCTACAACATTTAAAGCAGATAAAAAAGGCGGTGTAACAATAACTAAATGGAAGAAAAAGCTAAGAATGACATCTACCAAACGATATCTGATAAAAAATACTGCTCGCTCAATCCCCTTTGGGTATAGGGACCCCCTTCCTCCCCTATAATCACGTCGCTTACTTTATATAAAATAAATGTTAATATTTTTGTAAATAAGTTTATGTCATGTATTAATTATTATTATATATATATATATATATATATATATATATATATATATATATATATATATATATATTATATATATATATATATATATATATATATATATATATATTATATATATATATATATATATATATATATATATATATATATATATATATTATATATATATATATATATATATATATATATTATACGGGGAGGAATAGCGCTCCGAAGCGATGAATACCCCCTTTGGGTATACGGGATGTTAAAGGTAATTCATCCCGGTGCCCAATGGTTCGCTCCTTTCGCGCTCACCTTCTATCTACACGGAGTGGCTCTCCTTTACATACATAAAACATTTCTAACACATCTTAAAAATAAAAAAATAAAATAAAAATGGCGTCAACTTCGGTAGCCTCGGAGAAGCCAGGGGGCGGCTTCCAAAGATAGCCCCTCATCCACCCCTTCCCCATCACCACTTGGGAGTTGGTGGCCTCCGGTGATGGGGTTGGTGCCACCAAGACCTCGGCCGCCGGCTTGCCCTGATGCACGGTCTTTTTTTTCATTAATTTCTGCAAACATTCGCGGTCTTCACTCTAATTTCCACTTTGTTGAACACCATCTCTCTTCTTCTAACCTCATCTCTTATTCTTAACCGAAACTCAGATGTTTGAGCGTTCTGACAGCAAACCCTATTCTGTTTCCTCCTACTGTCTCTATCCTCAATTTTCAGCCAAAGGCGGTTGTTGCGCATATGTGCGCAACGATGTTGTTTGTTCTCGTGTCTCTAATTTGGAGTCTTCTGAATTTTCCACCTTATGGCTTAGGCTCTCTTGCCACTCTACGACTAAATTCATTTGTTCTATTTATCTCCTAATTCTACTGACTATTAAAATTCTTCGACTATTTAAACTCCAAAATAGAGCACATTCTCTCTTCTTCTCCTTTCTCTGAAATCATCATATTAGGTGATTTCAATGTTCACCACCGCCAATGGCTTTCTTCTAGTTCTCATGATACAGCTGGTGAACGTGCCTTCCATTTCGCTATCCAAAACGACCTTGAGCAGTTGGTGCAGCTCCCTACTCGTATCCCTGATCGTCTTGGAGATGAACCCAACATTCTTGACCTTTTCCTAACTTCTAATCCTTCTCCTTATACTGTTAAACTCTTTCCTCCTCTGGGTTCCTCCGATCATCTTCTTATCTCTGTATCCTCTTCCTATCTCTTCAAGTCTTCCGCAGGAAAGACCCCCTTCACGGAAAGGAAACGTTTGTGGCATTTTGTGCCGCAAGCTGGTCGGACTTGCTGTACTCTTTTTATTTCCCGTGGAATGATTATTGCTTCCGTGGGAGGGGTCCCTCGGAGTGTGCAGAACGCATACCGAGGTGATTCTCTCTGGCATGGAGGCATACATTCCATATTCTTTCCCTTCTACTAAACCTAACAAACCTTGGTTTAACTCTGCTTGTTCTCGTGCTATCCGCCGCAGGGATGCTGCCTTCAGGGATTACCGTCGTCTTCAAACTCCTGAAACTTCGCAACTTATATTTCATCCCGGAATCGTGCAAAATCTATCCTTCGTAACACTAAAAACTCTTTTCTCCGTTAAAAAATGCAATAATCTTTCTGGTTCCTCTTCTTCGCCTTTCTGGCATTTTGCAAAAAATGTCAACTCTAACTTTGCTTCTTCCTCTTTCCCTCCTTTAATATCTTCCGACGGCACAACTGCTGTTTTACCTTCTTCTAAAGCTGAACTCTTTGCTCAAACTTTTGCCTTAATTCAACCTTAGACGATTCCGGAGCTATTCCTCCTCCTTCAACCCCCTCTAACTCATTTATGCCTAAAATTAGAATTTCTTCTAAAGACGTCATTTCTGCTCTCTCTGAGCTTAATACTAAGAAGGCGTACGGTCCTGATGGTATCCTCCTGTGGTTCTCAAAACTTGTGCTTCCGAGCTTGCACCCTGCCTTGGTAAACTATTTCGTCTTTGTCTTTCTACTTCAACCTTCCCTTCTTGCTGGAAACGTGCGCTCATTCAACCTGTGCCGAAGAAGGGGGACCCCTCTCAACCCTCCAACTACCGTCCTATTTCTTTAACCTCCGTTCTTTCTAAAGTTTTCGAATCTATCCTTAACAGGAAGATTTGGAAACATCTCAATTCTTCTAATCTTATCTCTGATCGCCAGTATGGCTTTCGTAAGAAACGCTCTACTGGTGATCTTCTTTCCCTTCTCTCTGACTCTTGGTCCTCCGCTCTTCGGCATTTCGGTGAATCTTTTGCTGTGGCGCTGGACATATCGAAAGCCTTCGATAGAGTCTGGCACAAAGCTTTGATTTCTAAACTTCCCTCTTTCGGAATCTATCCTTCTCTCTGTGATCTTCTCTCTAATTTCCTTTCCGGTCGTTCTATAGCAGCTGTTGTAGACGGCCACCGTTCATCCTTTAAATCTATTAATAGTGGTGTTCCTCAGGTTCTGTCCTATCCCCAACACTTTTCTACTTTCATTAATGACCTTCTCTCCATTACTCATCTCCTATCCACTCCTATGCTGATGACTCCACCCTTCATTACTCCTTTCATTTTGAAAAACGTCCCACCCAACAGCAGTTATAGACTCGAGAAGGGTAGCCTTGGAACAACTAACCTCTGATCTTTCTCGTATTTCAAATTGGGCAGAGAAAACATGGTTGTTTTCAATGCCTCAAAAACTCAGTTCCTCCATCTCTCCACTCGACACAATCTTCCACACAACTATGATATCTTCTTCGAAAACACTCAACTCAAACCTTCATCTGTCCTTAATATTCTTGGTGTTTCTTTTTCTCGTGATCTTTCTTGGAAAGATCACATTACTTCTCTTTCTAAACAAGCTTCTAAGAGGTTGGGTGTTCTGAGGCGCCTTCAGATTCTTCACGCCACCCCAGTTGCTTGCTCTGTATAGGGGTGTTGTTCGTCCCTGTATGGAGTATGCTTCGCACATCTGGGGTGGTTCCACACAACAGCTCTCCTAGAAAAGGTGGAGTCTAGGGCTTTTCGTCTCATCAACTCTCCTGCTCTTACTAACTCTCTTCCAATCTCTTTCTGCCCGTCGAATTGTTGCGTCACTCTCTCTCTTACTATCGCTATTACAACGGACACTGCTCTTCTGAACTCTCTCGTTGCATACCTCCTCCATTGAGAAGAGCTCGTGCGACACGCCTTTCTACACAGTCTCATCCTTTCTCTGTCCAACTCTCCGACCCCAGACTTAACCGCTATGCTCAATCTTACATATACTCTACTGGTAAAGTCTGGAACACACTCCCTTATCTGTTTTCCCAACTTCCTTTGACTTGCATACTTTCAAACGCCGTGTATCTGGACACGTCGGCCACCATCGACCATGATATAGACCTTTCCCAACTCCGGTGGAATTTGGTAGGCCTCTGGCCTTTGCCCACCGGAGGAGATATATATAATATATATATATATATATATATATATATATATATATATATATTATATATATATATATATATATATATATATATATATATATATATATAGTATATATATATATATATATATATATATATATATAATGTTATTTTCTGTATGTTATCTTAATAAAATGCTATGTAATGTATTATGTAGCTATTATATGTGTATATACTGTATGTATGTTATAATAATTAATAAAAATAAAATATAGTTTTTTTCTTAAACCTACAAACTCATTTTTATTTGTACTCTGATTTTTAAAAAATAATTAGAATGACATAATAGAGATGAAAATAAATATAAAGAGCAGAAGAAAATAATAATTAATATAGAGAACAAAGGAAATATAATAATAATAAGAAAAAAAATAATAATAACATATGAAACAAAAGAAAATAATAATAAATATAACAATAGAAAATAATAATAAATATGACAAAAATAATAATAATAATAATAATATGCCAAAAGAAAAAAATAATAAATATAAAAAAGAAAAATAATAATAAATATAACAAAGGAAAATAATAAATATAAGAAAAACATAAATAATAATAAGAAAAAGAAACATAATAATAAACATAACAAAAGAAAATAATAATTAGTAATGATAATATCATGAGTGGGTTTCCAGCAGGCGATCTTCATTCGATCGGGCATTTTTTAACAAGCGGACCCTGGTGAGCGCAAACCTCTGAGTGAACGTGGACTGCAATCGCGTCTTAACAAGAATCAATCTTAATTAAACATTAATTGAAATCTATATATAAAATAATACTCAAGACTTTGCAAAAGAGAATGAATAAATAACACTGGAGTAGGATTATCACAAAATTGATCAAATGAAATAGAAAACTAAGAACAACACTATTCATAACCTAGTTGCGTACTTAAATAAACGGTATGCTAGTATAGCATCAACAAACAGGTATGAGAAACTGCATGTGCGGTGGGCTTTTAAAGCTTCAACGGTTCCCTCAGTAAATACCGGGTTAATGAGAAGAAAACGCTATGTGCTGACAAAAGTTTAGTATTCACGAAACGACGAGTAACAAACTACCTACCTACCTTACCTTAGTATGCTTAACATGCACTTCACCAGCATGGGCATTGGCATGTGATACCTGAGTAACAAACTAGATCATACGTGCGGGAAAGTAGCAGAAAAAGACTCTTGTTTCTAGGCTAAAAAAGGGAAAGCAGAAAACTTAGTTGAGCTTGTGCCAACCGCTAGTGCCTGGTTGCCAGAATAAGGACAGGATGGTCATCACATAGACTTTAAGTTAAAGTCTATGGTTCATCACCACCATAGACTTTAACTACAGTAAAAGTCTATGATCACCACAATTATTACACAAGTTGCCTACATAATGGAACATAGTTTTTACTGAATGGTAACAAAGAAAATATTTGTACATTAATAACAATACATACTTTAGGTTAACTCTAACATAAACAAATATTTTTCGTCCATTTTGCTAATTTTTTTAAAAATATATAGTTTGATATTTTGAAATAACATTAATCTAGCTTTAATGAAAGGTGGCAACCAGGCAACATCGACAATGGTTGCTAATTTGTGGTGACCATAGTCTTTGTCTGTGACAGACTGATGGTTTTTAAATTATAGTGCCAAAAGGCCGAAATATTTTTAGTCAGTGATAATGTTGGAACTTTTCCTTGTAATTGCCTGTGTTTGAGGGAGTTATTAGTATTTTCTGTCGAAAGGTAATATCTTAAAAGATATACAACAGAAGAACACAAACTAGAGACATAGGAACATAGGAAAATAGAGACAGTTAGAAGCCACAAGGGCCTATCGAGACTGTCCCAGTCCAAACAAATAATAATAATAACAATTGCAATACTAATACATGCACAAAAGACTAGGTCTATCCTTTCCCTAGTTATCAGTTCATTCATGCAAAGATAAAAGCAAAACCAAGCCCAACTACACATGCAACATACAATGAACCATCAAACAAAAAAATATATTAAATATAATACAATAAACCAATAATATACATATAATATAAATAATATATATATATATATATATATATATATATATATATATATATATATATATATATATATATATATATATATATATATATATATATATATATATATATATATATATATATATATATATATATATATATATATATATATATATATATATATATATATAACTTATTTTTTCAGTCAGTCAAAATAGTTTATCAAATATCAGTATCTTTTTGAGTTTATTGAACTTTTTACCACTATGTAATGAAAATGGGCTCTCAAAGAGTTAAAGAAGTTGAGGACAAGCTAATTAAAATAAATGAAATAGGAATTGGAGATTCAGAAAGTACCAAAGATGCCATTGTTGATTTGTCAGAAATTATCACAACTGGATTATCTTCTGAAGATGAAGGTAATTACTAATAAAAGATCTTATAGTCAATGTTTAATATTGTTTTTTGAAATTACAAGTTTGCAATAGGTGTGCATTTAACTTTATAGCATTTTTAGTAATGATTTTAGCAGTTGATTTTCTTTTTTCATAATTTTGTTATTTTAGATTTGTGTATTAGCATCCTTTTTAAAGAAGGTGGTCTTGTTGAATTTTGTAAAGCAGTTGCTTGTGATAATAGATTTATCAATGCAAAAAAGGAAGCTTTGGATCTCTTTAATTTTCTCTTCGAAAAGAAAAGTGTATTAGTTATGAAATATGCTAATCAACTTGAGGTAAGAAACTTTTTTGTTTTTCCCCTGTAAATGTATGTTTTTAAATATAGTTTTCATTTAATGAACTGATGTATTAAAAATATTTTTTGATTTTGTATTTATTTTCTGTTGACTTTTTTAATATTTCAAGTTTTAATGATATAATCAAATTGTCAGTTGAACCAGCATGGTTTTTTCATTATTGCTATTATTTGTGATCATTGTAAAAAAATACCTTAATTCAAATCTCAATGAGACATAAAGAGAAGAACAATAATAATAATAATAATAATAATAATAATAATAATAATAATAATAATAATAAAAATAATAATAATTATATTTTACAATATTCACATATTTAATATCTTAATATCATACTCTTCTATATTACTGAAATATTCCAATATTAAATCCTTACATTTATTTTTTAATTTGTGAAATTATTTTGAAACTTAAAAACATATGAGCTTTCGTCTAAGACAAGATAGTAAGTTCTTGACATCATATTTGATCAAAGCAACTACTCTTTAACCTAAAAGTGAAGTTCATTTTTAGTTTTCTTCAGACTGATGAAATATAATATCAAAATTTGTTGAAAATAAAATTGACATATAAGTTTAAAACATTATTATTGTTTTTTCCGTGTTTATGTATGAGCAAATTTGTTTCATAAATTTTCCTCAGATAAAAAAAGTTTAGATTAAAGATCAATTCTCAAAGTACTGCTAAAGAAATTTCTTTGATATTTTCTTTTTAATATTTGCTGAAAAGTAAATTAACTTAAACTAATAATCGTAATTTTCTTTTCATTGCTTTACAAGACCCATAAATAGTGATTAATATAAAGATCATAAATTTTGAATTAGTTATTTAAAATAAATTATAATTAATAAAAAATTTGTTAATCTTTCATTTTCAGAAACTATCT
This sequence comes from Armadillidium nasatum, assembly GCA_009176605.1. Lineage (NCBI taxonomy): Eukaryota > Metazoa > Arthropoda > Malacostraca > Isopoda > Armadillidiidae > Armadillidium > Armadillidium nasatum. Next base: position 57,609 of record SEYY01024094.1, on the reverse strand, counting down.
CGTCAACTTTATAATGCCAATGATTCTTCAAAAGTTCGTTGCAGTGCTTTGAATTTATTTTGTACTTTACTATTGAAAGCAAGTCACGAATTGGAGTTCGAAGGCTTTGATTTTGGTCGCTTTGTTGAACAGCTTTATATTGACATAAAAAAGAACAAGGGTTCATTAGGTTAGATGCCATTTTTGTTTTTTTGGTTTTGTAAAATGTTCACTTTTTTTTTTTCAGTTGTAATGCAATGAGGCATTGAGAATCCAAATTAAGATAGGTTTTGTAGGAATTAGTTGTAATCAAAGAACTTATTGTCATATCTATATTTTTGGTGTAGTTTATGCACTTCATAATTATTTTCAAAAGTAAAAAGTAGTTTGTACTTTGTTGATAACATACTAAATGCCAAAGAACATTTTTGCCATGCTAATGGTTTTGGTAGATAAATTATAATGGGAATATTAAGCATAATAATTTGTAAACTTTGATGTTTGTTTCATTCATTAAAAAAGAAGTTGTGTTTCATTAGTTCTAAAATTTAATAATTTACTACCAATCTGAAACTTTGAATAACAAACAAAATCTTTCTTGGAGATCAGTATTTTGGAAACTGTATAATAATTTTACATATAAACTGTATGTGTAACTATGGAATTAAGCAAAAATACTTAACTATGCACTGTCACTTTAAAGTTCATATTATTTGACATTAATTCCAACATCAAAATAAGTGAGAGATTTTTTAGTATTAGAAGCCACATTCTAACCCTCCTGAAAGGGAAAAATAATGTCAAGTAAAACCAGAAAAAGAGTTGATAAATTTTACATTCAAGTATATTACTATTCTGAAACGAATTCAGAAGCAATAAATTAAATGTTCTAAATGTCATGGTAGTTACCTAGATTATTAAGTTTATGAGAGGTTATGTTTTATATTAAGCCCTAATTGTAATTGTTTGAAATTAGTTGAATAACTGTTATTTTCATTTTTGTACAGGCTTTATTTTCATATAATGTTTTACCATCGTTTAAAAATTTTAAGAACTTATTACTCTAGTTTATTTTGCAATCTAATGGAAAAAAAACCCAAGTTTGATATAATTATCTAGCTCTCATTAGAGCTTTTTTTTTTACTGTCACCTTTCTATTTAAAAAATTGCCAATATTAACTGAATATTGCAAAAACACTAGAAAATTATAAATAAAAACATTAATAATTAATTTGCATTTCCTCAGGTTTTTTTCTTATTCTTCCATTGATTACTAGTTTTAAATTTTTTTTTTTAAAGTTAAAATAACTGCCACCTTATAACAAGCATCAAAAAAAAAAAAAAAGACAAGTAAATTTTGTCCACATTAGTTTTAATAATTTTTCAACATTTTTAAAACAACAATAGAAAATAATAAGTTATTACGGTTAACTAAATTCATGAAAATGTAAATTTTTTAATACATTATAGAAAGATACTAGAAATTCATATTTAGTGTTTGATTTAAATTTCAGAACTTTATATTCGAAAGCATCAGTGAGAAATGGTAAGTTGAAAACTGAAGGAAGAGGCTTAACTTCATATAAAATTTTAAATGAAAGCAAAAATTCAGAAATATTGAAAGAGTTGTTTGGGTCAGGAAATGAATAATCTCCTTTCAAAACTATGCCCTACTTAGAGATCCATCACTTAATCTGTATTCAAAGTACCTGAAGCATTTGTGAGAACTAGAAAATAATTTCCTGTTTTCAAAGTTTTCTTTTTCAGCCTAAAAAATATAAAAATTTTGACATCACTAATTGTACATTAGCTGATTAGTGTCTTACAGAAAAATAGTAGTCTGTGTTTTCAAATTGTCGTTTCCCAATGTTCAGTTTGAGAAAATTTTTTTATTGATATATCATATTTTCTTATAATTCTTATTTTGCTTGATTAAGGTTGGGAATGATTATCTGGTAATAAGACATTTGCTAATAAATAAATTTCTATAAATAATCTGTGCTGGATAAACAGAAAATTCTTATGTGGCCTTTGATATGACGCATCTAATACGGAAAACCAAAGTATGTCTGAATATATTGGACAAATTGCATAAATTGATGAAATTAAAATTATTTTAGTAAATAGCTTAAATTACTTGTCACTGTTTAAGGAAAAAAATTATTTGAAGATGGGAAATGATAAAAAAAATGCATAACTGATTTTAAGTAAATATAATGCTCTGAATACTCGACTTTATGTAAATATTAGGATTTTTGAACATAGGAAATTAAATTTAACATCTATTGAAAATTAGATGTTAAAGAGAATTTATTTGAAAAAGTAGTTTTAATATAAGGGTTCAACATTAGAGATTACAATGTATTTTACTAAAAAAATAAAGGTTCAGAAAAGTGATTAGCAAGGAAAAGGCATTATGAAATCTGGCTAACATGATATTTATATTGCCTGCAAAGTTTGATGTTTGGAAACAGATTCATACAATTATTATTTTTATTATAGAAATTAACTATGCCCTAATCTATAAATACTTCAAATGTGAATTAATCTTACTTACACAAAGTATAGATCCTCTTCTGGCTGTTTTTCTTTGACTCAAGATAAAATAATTAATTACAAGTATTATTTATTGATACTGTCTTTTTTTACTTATCTAGGCTAACCACTCCTAACACAATAACTACACTGGAAAGTCAGAAGACAAATCCCGATTTCCCACACTTACCTTTACAGTTCACTTATATTGTGTCTGAAGATATTTAGCCCTTACTCTAAGCCTAGCTAATCGTTTAAGTAAAAAACAATGGCACTTTCCTTTCTCTATAATATCAGTTAATTGCATAAGACACAAAAGGGATGGACAAGCCTGGAAAAAAAAAAAATGATAAACGCAAAACATATGCACAACAATGAGAATGTTTATCTTTCCCTCATCCTGTTTCTTCTTCTTCTCTTTCTTTTTTTCCTTCTTACACATATGTAATATAAACATATAAAAACAATCATTATAATTATTATTATTGTTATTAATACATTATTCTTATTATTTACAGTTTTGTATCATCAGTTAGTTACTCTTGGAATATTGTGTAATTGTTGTCCTGAAAACGTTGCACCAAAGGCTAATCTTATTTTAAAAATTTTAAAAGAACAACTTATAAAAAAGGTAAGCCTAGGATTTTTATAATAGAACTTACAATATTAACTTTGTACTTTTTTGATTTTAAACAATAAAAAAAATCATTAATTAAAAGTTTTTATTTAAATTGAAAATTTCAAATAAATCTAATATGAATTTTTACATATTGTCAAGGATATTCTAAGCAAATGTATGCAAATTAGATTTATCAGTTTTATCTTTGGTTACGTTATTCTTAATCAGTAATCTGTATTTTTTCCAATCAATATCTATATTGGAAAATCGAGCTTGAGACATATTTCATTCATTTTGGTTATCCAGCAAGTTTCCTGATTTCTTAAAAGTCGTGTTTAAATTCTGTTCACAGTATGGCAACCTCAAAAGTAAATTGATATTTTTTATGAATTTTAGTTTCTATTTTACACTTGAAAGTCATATTTTAAAATTATATTATTATTCTTGTAAAGCAATTTTTTAAAAAGTTAAATTGTTAAGTTACGGTTAGGAATAGGAGATAAACGGTGGTAAATGTCTTAAGACTAAATGGATTTTGTATCATTGTAATTTCTGTAAGTAACTTTAACTTGAATTTATTTTCAAACAGACTGGTAGACAACCTGACTTGACAGTAGCGGCTGGAGCTGTGAAAGGATTAACCTATTACATTAATAATTTCCCTCAAGGTTTAGAGGATAATTCAGCCTTCTACTCGGACCTTTATCCTCACATTCATAAATTACTTAACCCAGAATTAAAGCTTCCAAAGCGTGAAGCTCAAAGAGGTATTGTAAATATTTTGTTTTAATATTAAAATTGTTCAAATCTTTTGAAAATGGCATTATTTTTAAATCTCATTTAGTTGATTAAATGAATATTTACTGTTCAAATTTATCAATTAAAAAAATACAAGTTCAAATGAGTAAATTTGAGTTACTTGACTCATAAAAATTATTGAATTAAAATTGAAATTTTTATAAACTGTATGACCTAAAGTCGCTTTAAACATCTAGCCTTAATCAAAATTTGATTGACAAGAACTCAGGATAGTAAGTTTTAATTATAAGATTAACAACCAGTAAATGCTATTACAAAACTAACTTTTCTATTATTATTATTATTATTATTATTATTAGTAGTAGTAGTAGTAGTAGTAATAGTAGTATTTAGGTGTACTTATTGTTATTTGTGTTAAGAGACAGATTAAGAGTTATAAGAGTTACAAATGTATAAGTAGATTTCATCTTCTCTATTGTAATAATAATGTGCCTAAATTGTTTATTAAATCCCGAAATCACATCATGAAATAAAAAAAGGGAAAAAAATCAAAATCTTTGGGAGAGTGATATTAAAGTTATATATAGTAACAGTAGTGTTAGATCAGAATTATAGTCTTTCAAATTTTATAATTAATTATTTGTCTTGTGAAAACTACTATATTCTTTTAAACTTTTTGACTCATTTTGAGATAATTTTGAGACTCTGTTAGTGAGTCTCAAAATTATCTCAAAATGAGTCAAAAAGTTTAAAAGAATATAAAAAAAAAAAATTTGTAAATAAATTTTCTATATAGCTTATTAAAAATTCTGTTCCCTAAAAATTATTCTTTTACTTAAAAAATAGTAAGAGTTTCAGCACATTAAAAAAGTAATAAAGATGACTTACTTATGAATGTAGCAGGTAATATACCATATGCAAAATCATATATTTATATTTTGGATACTTTCATTTTAAGTCATTTAATTTTAATTATCGTTAATCTATCACTAAACTTGGAAGTGGAATCAATATTTATATTACTTAGCAAAAATAAATTAGGAAAGAAACTTATAACAGCTTATATTCCATAAGTTCAGATTCAGGTATTTTTTATGGTCTCTTTAAAATCACAACTTCCCAAAATATATATCCAATAATCACAATTATAAATTTGTAAAGTTTTTAGCCTCGCTTTTAATTTCACTTGTGTGCAAAGGTTACCAAATCCTTAATGTTTATGATTTTTAAGATATACAGAATTCTTTTGATAATTAAAATGTATGTTGTATTAATGTTGAATTTCTCTATTAAAATATTTCATTTATTATTTTAATTGAAAAAATTTAAAAGACATCACATACCTTAATTTTTAATAGCAATAAATCAGAGTTCTACTAAATATAGTATGTAAAAGACATTCATTTTTTAAAAATACAAATTACTTTTCCAAACTATCTCATTAGCAGTAGGATTCTCTCTTAAGTACTACATTTGCTAACACATTCCCAACTGTTAAATTTCATATTCAGTTAACATTGAATCAGTATTTTACAAATTGCTATATTAATTAATCCTTTTTAAATTACCTTTATAAGCTGCTACCAAACATAAAATTCACTAAAGTAAAAAAGCATCAAACAATTCATGGCAAGTTTTAGAAATATTTGTTGGTAAACTTATGAGGATTAAAAACTTCAGTGTTCCTTAAAAATATTTTGGCAGGATTACTATTAAACTACTTCTTAGATATGTACCATTTATTTACAATGAAAGTTTATACCTCATAGTGAATATCACTTATCTTCAGATACTATTTAATGACAATGCTTAAAAGTGTTTTCCTAATTAAGTTTTTTTTTTTTTTTTTTACAAATTTAAACCTAGTAAGCATAATGCTGTATACCATAAATAATTTACTAAAATTTTTTATAAACCATAAAATTTTAACCACCAAAGACAGAATATTGTACATAATATTTAATTTTACTTTTTCTCATCAAAAATAGAAAAGAGAACCTTCCATGTCAAAAAAAAAAAAAAAAAAAAAAAAAAAGCCTTATGATAAAATTACATAATTACATGCTCTTCTCTTAAGACAATGACAAGCTGCCAGACATCATACATTTCCTCTTTGTATATATAAATTTGCCTACATGATAACTGTATAACACTTATATATTATATTGGCTTGACAACACAGCACTCCATCTTATCAAAAGAACAAATGATCGAATGAAAATATTATCATTATAGGGAACAATAGTAAATTCAATATCTCTTTGAAACTCGAATATCGAGAAACAAGCTAATATATTATATATATTGCATATTTTAAAATAAGCATGAACTAACCAACAAAGTTTCGGATTCTGCTGTTATAAAGACCTAATTCATCCTGTAACACATATAACAGTACATCTGAAACATTTATTATACCATTTGAAAAGTTATTTTGTGGTTAGCTTTTCGTACTTATTATTATTATTATTATTAGTAGTAGTAGTAGTAAATAGTTAATATATATATATATATATATATATATATATATATATATATATATATATATATATATATATATATATATATATATATATATATATATATATATATATATATATATATATATATATATATATATATATATATATATATTATATATATATATATATATATATATATATATATATATATATATATATATATATATATATATATATATATATATATATATATATATATATATATATATATATATATAATATATATAATATATATATATATATATATATATATATATATATATATATATATATATATATATATATATATGAAAGAAAAATGAGAAGTCCAAATTAGCAGAGCTGAGTCTAAAAATTGTTATAAAATTTTTAAAATTGCCATTCAAATAGGTAAAAAGTGCTGCAGGTTGTATATAGATTATATAGATGTCTGGTGCTCTTATTGTATTTTTTTTTTATTTTTTATCCAATTAACTCACACTCAACTCCCTCCAATGTCATTCAAGTTTTCAAATTCTTGCATACCTCTACATAAACTATTACCTTGAAAATGGACTCCGTTATTGATGTTTGGTTAGTCACTTAACTCCTCCTTTGATTAGTACTTTAGAGGCTCTTTCCACAAAATTGGCTTTTCTATGTTCGATTCTCTGACCTCATACTAATGCTATATTCATTCACTTATGTATTCTACTTTTAAAATCGGGAACTCTCCCCTTCTTCATATATTTTCCAACTACCTTTGGCTTAGCCACTTGCACTCACTATATTGTGAAGTGAATAGCAGTTAGGTTTTCCATCTTTTGGTGATAATTGATTGAACTTTTATTTTTTTCTTTCTGTTGTTACATATAAGGTTCCAGTGTTTATATATTTATATATATATTTATATCATTAGCTCTAATGAACAGTATATTTGAATCACATTAAAACTGCTAATATTAGAAAAGTAGATGTTGCTTTTAAATTTTTAGTAATCCTTATTATGAAAACATAAATTTATTCTTGAAAATGCCATTTTCAGCTGCTCTTGATTTAATTTTCAATCATGGAGCTAAATTTGCAGAACATCTCTTGCAGTATCATGAAGTTCTTTTTAAATGGTTTATAATATGGTGCCGTTCGTCAAACAGGGATGATCACAAAGTTGGGGTTAAAGCCATGGATACGTTTATTGTCGTCTTGGCAAATGCATTGGAATTGCAAGATGATGACAATGGCCAGGGAGTTCAAATTTTCAAAGTAAGGTTGCAAAGTTTCTGCTTATATTGTTACATTCAAATAATAGATTATGATTACATAGGACATACTTTTTTTATTGAATTATTTTTCATAACCTTTACATTACAAAATATAATAAATGTATCATTTCTATAACTTCAAAAATCATAGCATGTTATTATCATGTATGTGTTGTATTGTTGTATGAGTTTAATTTATTTTTATTTTACTGTGCGAATCACACTAGTAATTTCCACTTTAAACTTTCACTGAGTAGGAAACATTTATGTGCATATTCATTGTTCACAAATATTTTGTTGTTTATTTATGCTCATGAATATTAGTTACATTGAAATACTTTCAGAAAATCGCTTGTTTATATTAACATTGTTCATTCCTACATTTAAAATAGATTTGATATCAAGTGACAAAGAGCTGAATTTTGCCATATATATATATATATATATATATATATATATATATATATATATATATATATATATATATATATATATATATATATATATATATATATATATATATATATATATATATATATATATATATATATATATATATATATGCTTAAACCTCACTATAAAATTTATATACAAAGACAACTTTCCCAAAATTAACTGAAAATTGTTAAAATAAATATCTAAGAAAATAAATAAGTTAAACCTAAATAAAATAACTAAAAATAAACATTAAAAACTTCACAAACTTTCTAGAATCGTAACCAGGTCTCCTTATTCAAGTGAGTTTAAAAGAAAGAAAGAATGAGAAAGACAGCAAAAAAGAAAGGTTAGCAAACATAAAAGACAAGAAACAAGCAACCATGTATAAAAGCGGAGTTTATATCAATTCTTTCAATCAAAAACATCAAAAAATTCAAATAAAAAAACATCAAAGTTTATATCAAAACTTTCATCAATTCTGAGACTATATGAATGTTGGTATTTACGTTTCTTTAGGTCTACAGTCTCTCCAATATATATTTTATCAATTACTGTGCTTAATTTTGTAAACACTCACATTATCATTTTTTTCCTTCAAAGTAAGTTTCAAGAACTTTTTTAAAGTAGCAGGCACTGAATGAACCATTTTCACACTTTTGGGAATGTATTTTTTAAAATTCTCTGTATTATTTAGACTACGTAGAAAAACTAAATTATTTTTCAAATTGAAAGGTTCTCTATTTTGGGATCATAAAACATCCTCTTTGCATCCTTCAAAGCTCTTATAAATGTAGTTTGAATATTTTAAAGATAAAAAAAATTTTCTAACAAAATCGAATTCATCCTCCAGAAACCGTGGACTACAAATTCTCAGAGTGCGCAAGAATTGGCCATAAATAGTACTTTACTTTACATGTGAGGAATGAGATGAATACCAGTGAACGTATGAATTAACATGAGTGTCTTTCCTATGTACTTTAAATTCCAAATTGCATGTTTCTAAAATTATTAGTGAAACGTCCAGGAATGAAAGTTTGTTCCTTTGTGGTTTTTCAACTGTAAACCTAATATTAGGAACAAAATTATTAATTCTGTCTAGTAACACTTCCGGAGAAATATCACTCTTCCAGGTTGCAAACACATCATCAACATATCTTACCCATTTTATATTAAAATCATCAATTATTTGTTTCAAAACTTTTCTCTGAAACAATTCTGATTCTTGTGCAGTTTTTTAATGTTTATTTTTAGTTGTTTTGTTTATTTAGGTTTAAATTATTTTTTTTATAGATATTAGTTTTTACATATATATATATATATATATATATATATATATATATATATATATATATATATATATATATATATATATATATATATATATATATATATATATATATATATATATATATATATATATATATATATATATATATATATATATATATATATATATATATTAGTGATGGATCGGATGTCATATTTTCCAATTTGCGGATGCGGATGTTGAATTTTGGAGAAGTGCGGATGCGGATGTTGAATTTTCGAAAGTGATGCGGATGCGGATGCGGATGTTGAATTTTCGAAAGTGCGGATGCGGATTTTGAATTTTCGAAAAGTTCGGATGCGGATGCGGATGTTAATTTTGATGAGGATGCGGATGCGGATGTTAATTTTGATGAGGATGCGGATGCGGATGTTAATTATATATATATATATATATATATATATATATATATATATATATATATATATATATATATATATATATATATATATATATATATATATATATATATATATATATATATTTCACTATCATCTTTCCCACTTTCGTGAGGTGGTGCCCGCCACAATTCCCATACAAACATAACTATTCTTACCTTTCAACGCTTTCACCACCTCCCTCCATCTCTGTCTCCACAAATCTTCTACCCTCGTCTAAACTCAAATTCCTTCCATCAAAATCACTCTCACTCCATCCATCCATCTCGGCCTTCCCCTCCCCCTACCCTTCCCCTATCTACATCGGATCTACGTACCTTGCCAACCATTCTGTTCTCTTTCATTCTTCACATATGTCCAAACCATTTTAGGACATCCTTCTCCTCTCTATCAATTACACTCTTCTTCCATTTACACATCTCCCTTATTCTTTCATTTCTAATCCTATCAATCCTTCTCAATTTAAATATCGCTCTCAAATCTTTCATCTCAAAGACATTGAAACTTTTTCTCGACCGAGCACTTATCCTCTATGTTTCACACACATACAATACAGAAGGTGAACACATACATTCAAACATTCTTATCTTTATTTCTTTCGAAATTTTTCCTTTCTTCCATACTTTTCTTAGGCCCCCCAATACTTTCATTCCTTCTACCACTCTGTTCTTTATTCCTTTTTCCGTCCCACCCTTACCTTCCACCCAACATTACTAGATATTTGAATTCTTTCACCTCCTCAAGTTTCCATTCTCACACTTCTACAAACCAATTCCTCCCTCCACATTTCCTCATCCCCACCTCCAATCCTCATAACTTTATTCTTCGCTGGATTGAATTTCAATCTCGTGTTTGCACATTTCCCTTCAAACTCTATCACAAGTATTCTCATCTTTTCTCCAGATTCTGCCACCAACACATGCCGCATCATCTGCAAAAAGTAAAACATTCACTTCACATTCACCCTCCATATTTCTCAACGTAATACTCTTCCCTTCTCTCTCCATTTTTCTAAGTAAACCATTCATCAATAGATTAAATAACATGGAGACATTACAAACCCCTGTCTCAATCCCACTCCTATGCTAAACCAATCCGATAGTTCTCTCTTCACCCTCACTCTTGATCTACAATTCGCATATATATATATATATATATATATATATATATATATATATATATATATATATATATATATATATATATATATATATATATATATATATATATATATATATATATATATATATTAGTGATGGATCGGATGTCATATTTTCTAATTTGCGGATGCGGATGTCGAATTTTGGAGAAGTGCGGATGCGGATGCGGATGCGGATGTTGAATTTCCGAAAGTGTGGATGCGGATGTTGAATTTTCGAAAATGCGGATGCGGATGCGGATGTTGATTTTTGTGCGGATGTTCCGCATCCGCGCATGCGGATGCCATCACTAATATATATATATATATATATATATATATATATATATATATATATATATATATATATATATATATATATATATATATATATATATATATATATATATATATATATATATATATATATATATATATATAAACAGTTTCTTCTCAAAGAATTTAATGAACTCATTGAGAGTAGCAAAACTTCATCTCATATAAGTTTGGCAGTAAAAGGTTATGGGCTTTTGTCAGGAGCTTGCAAAATTTATCTTTCTTCAGATGACGTATTTAAAATGTTTTCAAGAGTTCTTTCTGTAAGCCATCAAGGATTTTTTCAGTAAGTATTTTTATATCTTTTGTAATAGCTTTGATGAAAGGTTGGTGGTTAAAATTCTTTCTTGATTTCGTTTCTTTGTTTCCTAAATTAGCTGTATGAAATATTTTATTCATATATAATTGGCTTTGATTTAAAAAATATTTGTTGTTAAATTTAGTATATTATTCATAAGAATTAAAAAATGAATGCAAAATAAGTACCTTTTTTTTCTTGGCTTTTGTTACTTGAAGAAATTTACTTTTTAAAGCTGACAATAATTAGATATAAAATTTGTGGCTATGCATTCCTTGCTATATTTAGACAAAAAAAAAAAAAAAATGTTCAAAGTTAGTTTTATTTTATACGTATTTTTTTTATTTATTTATTTTTTTACGAGATATTTTTTTAAAAAAATTAAAAAAATTCATTGTGAAATTTTCACATAGAGAACTAACTCAAAATGTGAGTTTCTTAGTGATTAGTATTATGTGTTTTTGGTTAAGAAGATTGATTTAAAACTTGAACAACAATTAGGTTGTTTATGCCGATATAATGATTTTTAATTGTAGGTTATAGCGGTAACGCTTTATAAAAATATTGTAGCTTCTTACAGTCGTAAATGCTCAAATGTTCGTTATTGTTTACAATATATTATGAAATAGATCGTCGTTTTAGGAAATATATTTTGTATTTAAAGCTTATTTGTTGTAATGTGTTCAATTTATTTATTTACTTTTAACTAAATTATGAAACTTAAATTCTGTCTTAACGTAAATCTTTCTTATTTCAGATCTTCCGAGATGTTGGAAACAAAAGTTTCAAATTTACCAAGCTATGTGGAATCCTTAGGTTTTATCATTTCTAAATTGGACAATGTAAAAAGAATTTAATTGCATTTAATTGATTTAATTTTATTGCACCAATTTAATGATTTTTAGAAATTTAAAATTCGTCTAAAAAATAAATTTTAACCTTTAGGTAACCATTGGTATGGTGGATAGTATTCTTCATCTCTCATTAGCTTTGGTTGAGAATTTCCCTTACGTCTCTCAATTCAAAGTATTCTTGGCTTACAGATCATTTTTCACACTTTTTGCTTCTTTAAGAGAACATTCTGAAATTTATGGATTATTTATGCATAATTTTGGTAAGATATTTGGATTTGTACCTTCTTAAATAGTTTATGCTTCGCAACTATCTATAAGGAAAAAATATTCTTAGTAATTAGAAAGAATTATTTTATTATTATTATTATTATTATTTATTCTAAAGATTTTGTTGAAGAATCAAACCATTTAAGATCATTTAAGGTTATATTGTACTTTTACTTTTTTTTTTTTTTTGTTTTTGTTTAGTTTATCACTTCATTGTGCACAGTTGTTCCTTCGAGCCATTAATGGAAAAAGAAATGTTTGAAACCGATTCTTCAGAATTGTCAATGAGTTCTTCAGAACGTGAACAAAAGTGGACGAGTTTTACGGGAATAAAAGGAAAGAAAGAATCTTATAAAGATTATCTTCCACTTTGGAGAGCTTTCCTTACTCCTGAAAAAGTTGGAGATGTAAAAGTATCTGGTAATTCCATTAAATATATATATATATATATATATATATATATATATATATATATATATATATATATATATATATATATATATATATATATATATATATATATATATATATATATATATATATATATATATATATATATAATTCCCAGACTAAGATAAAAACATTTTAAAAACTACAATCACAAGTTTTCGAATTTTAAATCAAACTATTATACAATGACAACAAAAAATTTTTTAAAAAACATTATGACTCAGAATATTGCTGACTAGTAAATCAAATTGAATATGCTTATTTTTTTATATTATTCATGGGCATAAGAAAATATGTTTCTTTTGGATTTTATATATATATATATATATATATATATATATATATATATATATATATATATATATATATATATATATATATATATATATATATATATATATATATATATATATATATATATATATATATATATATATATATATATATATATATATATATATATATTTCACTTATCACATTTCCCACTTTCATGGGGTGGTACTGCCACAATTCCCTCACAAACATTCCTACCTTTCATCCTCTTTCACCACCTCTCTTCATCTCACTCTGTCCTCCGCAAGTCTACCACCCTCTTCTAAACTCAAATTCCTTCTACCCAAAATTTCTCTTCACTCCATCTATCCATCTCCACACTGGCCTTTTCCTTCCCCTACCCCTATCCACCTTGGACCTAAAAACCTTGCCCACCTTCCTGTCATTCATTCTACACATATGTCCAAAGAATTTTAGCACACCCTCCTCCGCTCTACCCACTACACCCCTCTTCCAACTACACATCTTTATTCTTTCATTTCTAATCCTATTAATATTTCTCAATTTACATATCGCTCTCAAACCTTTCATCTCAGAGACATTCAAACTTTTCCTCGCCCGAACATTTATCATCCATGTTTAACACCCATACATTACAGAAGGTAATCACATACATTCAAACATTTGTTATGATAGAAATTTTGATAGGGAGGAAAGTGTCTACGTAGCATATATTAAAATCCCACATCTAACCTACAGCCAATCAAAATATCACAGTTAAATTGTATCATAAATCAAATCAACTCTCATCCTGTTTTTTTTTATAAGAGATACCTCGTCTGATAGTCATCATGTTGTGTACCAATTCCAATGCCCTGAGTATGACTGTATGTCGACATATATTAGATACACGACTAACAGATTGTCAGGTAAGCGTATCAACATCGATTCAGACTAAGCAAGATTTATGAACACTTCAATGTAAAACTCGGAAAAACAAAACTTCAAAATATATCAACTCATTTCAAAGTCCTGTATACTTCGGATGAAGTCCAAAAGTTAAAAATTGCAGAGTTTTTTTACATTTAAAGAAATAGACCCGACATTAACATAAAATTCAATGTTATTTCTCTTAAGCTTAATAATATTTGAAATATTTTATCAAAATTATTAATTTATATAATGTTATTTTATTGTAATTTTAGGTAAATTCATTCACTGCTATAATTTCAAGTTCTAAAGATGTCCCAACAAGTTTGTGGACGAAACACGTTTGCAAAGAAATATAATCATTCATTTTATTTTCTTTCTAAATTATTCCCCAGAATTATCATAAAAAAAAAATTAACTTAGAACAGAATTTAATTTTTAGATCCGTAGAAGGGAATTGCATACAATTTTATTATTATTATTATTATTATTATTATTAATATTATTATTATTATCATTATTAGGCAGGCCAGTTTCTAGTCTGACTAAAATATGCTTTCACATGTATGAGGAGTTCTTGGAATGTATACTAGAAATTTCAGAGAAATTAGATCTAACAACTTACAAGGATGGAGATAAAGAAAAATTAGAGGTTGGTGTTTCGTATTATATTTGATTGCAATTGTTTAAATATTTAGAAATATATATGTAAGAAAATTTGAAGTTCGATAGCTTTGGGGTTCTAAACTTTTCTACATATATTTTG
>SEYY01024094.1:15000-40000 GCA_009176605.1 Armadillidium nasatum | reverse complement strand
GTATTGTGGAGAGAATTATTCCAGAACTTGTCTCACCTCTACAGGTACTGTAAAAATCGTCCATTATGCTTGAAATATTTATTATAGTACTCATTTTTCTTTCAAAAAATGTTTATAATGTGATGTCTTTATTTTTTTTTTTTTTTGATAGATTTCTCTTCAAATGGGTTTAAGCTTTCTTCCCATTGCAAGAATTTGTATCTCTGCATTGAAACTCTGGACTCAGTACCTTAAGAAAGAGAACATTCAATCTTTGTTTCCCAAAGTGTTACCTTTCCTACTTCCATATCTTCGATCAAAAGGTTTTGTTTAGTTCAGTTGTTTATTCATATCATATAAACTTTTAGCTCTCATATAATGAATGTATTTTATGTTGATTTTAACAATTATTTTGACTTGTGTAAGGAAATTTGCTTGCTTTGGATGATGATAGGATATATTTTTCATCATATTTTTTGTAAGGTTTAGCATTTAAAAATGTTTTTTTTTTTCAAAATTTTTAATTTTTTTTTATTTATTTTGCAAACTTTTTATGTTTTTCTGTATTGCATTAAAAGCATCTATCATAATTCATTAATGTGGCCTTTTAACCCATTTCAAATGAACATTGATTCTTTTGCATTTGTATTTTTCTTTTCTTTTTGTAATTACTATTAAATATAAAATATGTTTTTACAGAGTCATTATCAGAAGCTGAAATGCAAACTCGGGTAATTTCAGTAAGAATGTCTTTAGCAACACAACGTCGTAAAATTAACAAAAAAGTATTTGAAGAAGGAAAAAGGGTGAGTGTATATATATATATATATATATATATATATATATATATATATATATATATATATATATATATATATATATATATTATATATATATATATATATATATATATATATATATATATATATATATATATATGTTTTTTTTTTTTTTAATCTTACTCGACTACACTAAAACCACTCTAATTTAACAAATGAAAAATTCAAACTTCTCTCATTAATAGGTCACCAAAGCATGCTACTAATACTGGTTCTTAATTTTACTCCCAACGTCCTTCATCTATACCGCCGCATAAGGATTTTCCAATCTACAGCAACCGTATAATATCACTCTCGTTATAGCCCTCTATAACAGCAACATTTTTAACACCATTCCTCTTCCGTCAGACTACGCCACACCAAACTTAATAAGCACATCCCTACAATTCGCAAAAATTACCTTGACAACCATCAACCAACCCATCACATTAGCACACCTGCCTGACATATTCAACTCCCAAAACAATCTCTCAACTAAAACAACTCAAATTACACTTCAGTACTGAAATGTATCTGATCAGCCACTGCAAACATACAATCACACAAGTATTTATTTAACAAAACTACATCCTCTATTTTTACTCAGTGCTTCCTGAAACCTGACACAACAGAACTTTTCTTAAGATGCCCTGTCCTCACCTCGCACCGTCCCAAATGACCTCCTTGAGAGATGTATAGCCTCGGCTGGTGAATATTATTGGATATGAATGTATCGTAGCTCCTCAAGCTAAAGATTATATATATATATATATATATATATATATATATATATATATATATATATATATATATATATATATATATATATATATATATATATATATATATATATATATATATATATACCTTTTTTTTTTTTTTACCTTCTCACCCCCTGACCACCCCGCTGTTGAGGCGGCCACACTTCGCTAATGAAGCCTCCCGCCGCAGTCGGTCTCGTCCAGAGATCTTTCAAAGAAGTGATGCCCCAGAAGATTTTGGGGCGACAGTTGGAGGGACAGTGTAAAAGAAAGTGTTTTACGGTCTCCGGGGCCCTTTTGCATCTGGTACAAGTGGAAGATGTTGCCTGGTTTAAATTGAAATTGTGTTTGTAATGTTGTAAGTTTGGGTGGTGCCCGCATCTCAATCTTGCTAGTGAGATTTGTAAGTGTCTTGGGAGGTTGTTGGAGTCGGTGTTTATTTCTGGAGGGGGTTCGTTAAGGATGCTGTTTGGAGGTCTGTTGATCATATATGAATGTGTTAGTTGAGTGTGTATATGTTTGGTTGTTGTGGTATTGGGGGGAGGAGGGGGAATGTGATTTAGGATCCGTTTGTAAAAGGCTCCGGTGGACGATGGAGGTTGTTTTAGTCTTTGATAGGTAGGTTGGAGGAGAGTTTTGTGACATGAGTGTGTGGGTAGACGGATTTTTGCATAGAATTGGGTGCCTATCATTTCGAGGTGGTTCCTTATAGGTAGTATATATATATATATATATATATATATATATATATATATATATATATATATATATATATATATATATATATATATATATATATATATATATATATATATATATATATATATATATATATATATATATATATATATATATATATATATATATATATATATATATATATATATATATATATATATATATATATATATATATATATATATATATATATATATATATATATATATATATATATATATATATTAGGGGTGAACCTCATATGAGAGTCTCCACACCCGAAGATACAGATATATTTTTTAATTAATCACTGATATTTCTTTCAATATCCATTCATGCAGATAACAGAAAGTTTTAGGGTTTTAATTATCAAGACTTAGCTAAAAGTTACACCTTGCATTTTAGGTTACTAAAAACATTTAAGTAAAAAATATATTAAATAATCATGATTATCAATATGAGGTACCCTATGAAAGTGATTTCAATGTACAAAACAATGAATGATTGATGGGATCCTCTCATACTGATTCATGAGGGGAAGAGACTGAATCATTAGTCTTTCTCACCGATCTAGAGCTACTGAACTTATTTTTAATTGTGTCAAACAATTCTGGAACACTCATAACCTATGCTTCACCACTGGTTTATCTCAATATTTTAAACATCATGTTTTGCTATTGGTATATATATATATACTTTTATTATACTTTATACAAGCCACTTGAATTAATTCAAATTTTATTTATTTTTATTTTTTGCTGTATTTAATATTTAAACTTAAAATTTGTCAAGCTTTGTATTGGGATTTTGAACTTTCATTCTTCAGTTAGTAGTTATGAGTTCGTGATATCAACCACACATAAAATCCTTATCAGTATCCGCTGATGTGGATACTGAAGATGCGAGTGGGGGGATGATGATATCTAGTGCATATATATATATATATATATATATATATATATATATATATATATATATATATATATATATATATATATATATATATATATATATATATATATATATATATATATATATATATATATATATACTTAGCATTTTAATATTTGTAACAGATGGAAGATTCAGCCATGCGTCAAGTACAATTGGAAATTCTTGACTTGCTGGGGCACTTGGATCAAAAGCTTTGTTTTTCACTGGTTACTGAGCAGAGTGAAACATCATTCGAAAGGGCTGTTGCTTGGGACGCTTATAAACATATTCTCTTTTCTATGCCATTTCAACAAATTAAGTTGGAAATTTATTTTGGTAAGTTTTTCTTTATTATTATTGTTATTTGTGATTGGACCATTAATCGTCATCGGCAAATCGTCGTATTTCTCAATTGTCTGTTTTATGCTTATTATTTTGCCCATTAATTTACATGTATTGGCTTATAAATATCTGTCTGCTCTACCTTCTTCTATTGAGAGTGAAAGGCTGTTTAGAAGTGGGGTCAAATATGCACTCCAAGAAGAAATTACCCCAGAAACGGGAAAAAAGATTGTTTCTGCATAACAATTTAAAAGCTCGAATTTAAAATACTACAGTTCTGCTTGTCCATGTTCGTACATATTAAAATTTTTAAAATCAATGTTCTGAAGATACTATAGCGTGTCTCACTCGCTCTCGGTCCCAGATATGGGCTTATAGATATCAAAGTATTGATCATGTGAGCATCTTCGATGAGTTCATAAACCATTTGGATAACGAGGAATTCCGTATAGGCAATTTTCAACAGGATGGCGCCACTTGCTACACGTTCAATGTCAGCTTGTACGAAATTGAGTCCTTCTTTCCTTCTTTGAAGATTGGTCCATTTCCAAGGGACTTTGGCCACCAAGGTCGCCTGACCTTACCCTGCTGGATTTCTTCCAATGGGAAATGCTGAAAGTGAATGTGTATGGCAACAAGCAATTAACATATACTCTCATGCAATTGAAAGTCAACATTCAACAGGCAATTGACCTTGTGACTCCCAATATGTTGGCGGCAACCTTCCTTAGCATGGATTAGCGTATTCAAACATGCCTTGATGTCAATGGTGATCACTTCCAACACTTGTTGTGATGTCAGCACGAGTCACACACACACCAAGGTTTGTTTGTGACAAATTTTATTAAGTTATGACCACTTCTTTGATATCTATAAGAAATTTTGAAGGCCGAGAGCGATTGGAACACCATGTATTATACTATATATATATATATATATATATATATATATATATATATATATATATATATATATATATATATATATATATATATATATATATATATTAAAATTACGTGTATTTACACATTTGAAAAAAGAAAAGACAATTTAATTCTTCCCTAATATAAAATTTTTAAATGTATTAAAATAATAGAAATTTTTTTGAATATACCTTTTCAATTTCATTGTCATCGTCAAAAAATTCTTATCGTTCTATCATTAATTAGAACTGATATAGAATTTATTAGAGATACAGAGAACTCTAAATATGCATTTCATGTTAAAAATTATGTAAAGATCTTAATTATTCAAGCGAAGTTCTCACTAATTAAGATTTTTAAATTGAACTTGAGCAATCTTCACGCTCTTGCTGCAGCAAGATTTATAGCCTAAAATTTATTTTCTTTAATTTTTGCTGCATCGAATCTAGAATGGTCATGTGATGTATGTACATAAATATCGGAGAGTTAAGCTTTTATACTAATATGTTATATCTACCTCAAGCAAATATATTTGTATAACTTTTATTGAATGTGTTATTTAGCATTATATGTTTACCCTAAATTATTTTTGAAAGAGGTAAATACTAATAAATTTATTTCTTTAATTTGCTTGTATTTTCAGTAGTTCCAATAATTTTTATTGCGGTTTCCACCAAAGTCTTTTAAAGATATTTGTTTGCTGCACTTTTATTTTATTTTTCCATCTATAGTTTTTCTGATAATGATGAAATTAGATAAAGAATATTTACCTTTGTTTATATATGTCAGCTGATATTTGTTTACAGCCAAACATTCCACCAAAATCAAAATTATTTGAGATTTTCAATGTATTTTCTGAAAATCTCTTGGTGGTCTGATGCAAATCGAGATTTCCTTGGAACACCCTAAAAAGTGTGTTACGTAACAGATTGAGGAAATTCTTGAGAATGAAACTTAAATTGGAAAAACTTGTATTTTAGACAACGGATTTAGTGGACAGAAAGCTGTAATAGATGAGGTAGTTAGAAAATGCATGAATTAAATAAATGCCACTAAACATTTGGTATAAAATTGATTTTTTAAATAGTCATAGTTAATTTTCTTAGAAAAGTTAAACTGATGAAACTTAAATTGGAAAAACTTGTATTTTAGACTGATATTTGTTTACAGCCAAATATTCTACCAAAGTCAGTATTATTTGAGATTTTCAATGTATTTTCTGAAAATCTCTTGGCGGTCGGATGCAAATCTAGATTTTCGTGGAACACCCTAAAAAGTGTGTTGTGTAACGGATTGAGGAAATTCTTGAGGAAACTTAAATTGGAAAAGCTTGTATTTTAGACAACGGATTTAGTGGACAGAAAGCTGTGATAGATGAGGTAGTTAGAAAATGCATGAATAAACAATTGCCACTAAACATTTGGTATAAAATTGATTTTTTAAATAGTCATAGTTAATTTTCTTAGAAAAGTTAAACTGATAAGCAAAAAATCAAAAAGTAATCTAGCCTTTTAATATATACAAGTGTAAATCTTGTGTATGTTAAATTTTTTTAAAAAGACTAACGAAATTATTTTTTAATTTCTGTGATATTATTGCCTAATATACTAATTCGAAGAGATATTGTTCTTGAATCAGCCTCATTATTGATCATATTGTAAATAAACTTTAACTTAAAATCCTCTTTTATTTACTTATGCCAACTAAGCTTAAAATTTCAGCATTGGTCTTAATGGCCCATAAATTAAAACTATTTTTCTTTTCCATATTTTTTTGCCTTTACTTAGTTTTTTTTTATTTTATTCATTTATATTCTTATTCACTATGTCTATACTGTACAAAGTATGATTTACCTTTTCCTTTGTATTAAAATAATTTAAGAAAATAAATATATTTTATATATATTATGTCTTCTGAAAATTAAAAAAAAAACTAACTGTAGAAACTTTAAAATGATAAACAAATATATTTTCCTGACAAAAATATCTTTCATTGTATCTTTTTGTTTCCATTTTCTTCCCCCAAAAATAAAAGACCTAATGCTATATCCTTTAGCTAATTATTTTAAAATTCTTTTTTGCAGATGAAATCTTGCCAGAAACCATTGACAAAGCGCTCAATTCCAGTGATCGTCAGACAAAAGTTGCTTCATGTGAATTACTTCATTCTTTAATTATATTGATGATTGGAAAAGGTATGTGGAAGCTTTTGCTCGTTTTGCCAAAACTAAATTAATATGAGTTAATCGTTTTATATCTCTGTTGTGTAATAGTTACGTTTTTTTTTATGAATTAGGAATAGAGCTTCAATGTTTTTATTATAAACTTAGCCATTTCTAATTGATAAAATATTATACACCATTAATCCCGAGTTATGTCCCTTTGAATTTGAGGTGGATGAAAACGAATGTGACCTTAATATTTGGAATGCCTTGGCTCTTTATTTTTTATGTAGTTGTGGGAAAAAAATCCATTTTTCTGGTAATTGTTGCTAGTTGTAGAATTACTGTGTGATATCTTCTCTTTAATTTAACCTGTATGTATTAAGGATTAGGAATACAGCTGTAGTTGTAAAAGAAAAATGCAGTTAAGGCATTTTTACGAGTTGGTGGTTGGGTATTAAATATATTGTATGAGGCTGAGATGAGATAGTTTTGATATTCCTACGTGTGTTCCTACTGTCTCATTTTCCTATATTCTAAATTAATTAATTAAAGGTTTTTCAGTATTGTTTGCAAACTATTGTAAATATTGTGTGGTTCCTATTATATAATTATATTGTTGGCGTTAAAAATTGCTGATCCTACCTAAAAATTTTCTTAGTTCAACGATGTCACTTATAAGCTATTTGTTCATTGCAAGAAGCAGCTACCTTTACATTGTCATGCGCATAAAATCATTGTGACTCATGTTCATAAATTCCGAAACCGCCTGGTAATACCAGTGTGTTACATTCATTCTCGTGTGACAGGTTGTGCAATCAATTCTAACGTCATATATATATATATATATATATATATATATATATATATATATATATATATATATATATATATATATATATATATATATATATATATATATATATATATATATATATATATATATATATATATATATATATGAGTGTAAATCTTTTTTCTGGACATTCCTTTGTAACAAATTTTACATTGTCACAACCTATCTTATTATTTTAGCCTCAGTCACCATTTTAATAATCATCACTCAGTTTAGAATGTCTACTCACTAAAATATTTAGCCTTTTGAACTATATTCAGCCACAAAAACAGACAATATCACTACATATAAAGCAGAATAAATTAGAACTTGATTATATCTTTAAAGTTTTTTCCTCATTTGAATTGTTTATCCAAAGTTTTCTTTATTTTTTCTTAAACTATATATATATATATATATATATATATATATATATATATATATATATATATATATATATATATATATATATATATATATATATATATATATATATATATATATATATATATATATATATATAACAGTAATTGAATTTTAATTTTGCTAAATTAATTTTTGTAGGGCATCAGCAAAGTGAAAAAACTCAGAAAAAAGTACCAATGACGGCGTTATATTTGAGAGTTTTTAAAGCAATTCTTACTTTATCTTGTGATACAGACAATGTAACGAGGCAACTCTTTTTAACTCTTACTTTTCAAATCATTCATTGGTTTACCAATAATAAAAGTTTTGAACACCCTGATACAGCAGCTCTACTTCAAGTAATTATGGTAAGTCTTCTCATATATATATATATATATATATATATATATATATATATATATATATATATATATATATATATATATATATATATATATATATATATATATATATATATATATATATATATATATATATATATATATATATATATATATATATATATATATATATATATATATATATATATATATATATATATATATATATATATATATATATATATATATATATATATATATATATATATATATATATATATATTGGCTTGGATTTGTATGATGCAAAGGAACCTTTTTGAATATACAGTTCTAAAAGATATTAATTTTAGTTTTTGCTTAAAGCAATATTTCATTTTATAATTATAATGGTACATGTCACTTATTACAATTCATATCGCACATTTGGTGGGTTAGAACTGTTGAGCCTTTGACAGTTCCCAATGTTGTCATTTTTTTGTAAGATTTATTGGTTTTTTAAGATTAATTTCGTAAGTTTTGAAGACTTTCAATTCGGAAATGTTAATAATAATATATTTATTGAAACTTTTGAAAATATGATATAATTCTTTATATATATATATATATATATATATATATATATATATATATATATATATATATATATATATATATATATATATATATATATATATATATATATATATATATATATATATATATATATATATATATATTTTTATATATTTTTTTTTTTTTTTTTTTTTTTTTTTTTTTTTTTTTTTTTTTTTTTTTTTTTTTTTTCTTTCTTTTTCTTTTCCAAGGATTGTATCGTTACTCCTAATGACCCGTCTCTTAGAGACCTTAGTGCAGAATGTCTTTTCGAGTTCATGAAATGGTCCCGCAAACAAAGTCGTTCTCCTGATCAAGCAAAATTTAACATTAAATCTGTTTTAAAGAGAATTATTTCACTGTGCAATCATCCTAGTGCATTCAAGCGACTTGGTAAGTTATTGTTTGTAATGTTATATTTCTCTAATATTTGTTTTTTATTTTGACCTTGCCTGGTGGAAATTATTTTATTAAATAATTTTTTAAAATAAAATTTTTAAAAAAATATAATATAATATATATATATATATATATATATATATATATATATATATATATATATATATATATATATATATATATATATATATATATATATATATATATATATATATATATATATATATATATATATATATATATATATATATATATATATATATATATATATATTAAAAAAAAAATCTTAAGATGTTTTTCTTTGTAAATTAACTAGGATTGGAGCTTATATTTACTTCAGTTTTTTTTTTTTTTTTTAAACTTGTTAATGTTAAGAACCATCTTATATAGTTAGTTATCTAAAAATAAAATGTCAGCACTTCCAATTTACACAATAGAGATTACGTTTTTAGTTTTTGAAATACTTTGAAATAATAATAATAATAATAATAATAATAATAATAATAAAATAGTAATAATAAAGAAAATTAAAAAAAAAATAAATCAAGAAATGAAATTAAGTAAAAAAAAAATTAATGTATAAAAATGAGGATAAATAACAATATAAAAATAAATAAATAAAAGAAAATATGACGTGGCAATTTTTTTCAATTGTG
This sequence comes from Armadillidium nasatum, assembly GCA_009176605.1. NCBI lineage: Eukaryota > Metazoa > Arthropoda > Malacostraca > Isopoda > Armadillidiidae > Armadillidium > Armadillidium nasatum. The sequence continues at coordinate 30,139 of SEYY01024094.1, read as the reverse complement.
CAATATTTTCTTGAACTCTTCGTTCTCTAGGTAGAAAAGTTATTGTATTCCACGATCCCTAAAGATAACACTTTGTTTTTGGCTGTTTTTAACTTAAATTCATTTGTTTACTCACTCTAGTTATAAAATCCTTGTGAACTGTCTTGCAAAGTAGAAAATTAAATTATCATACTTTTTATTTTTACATGAAGTATTTATTATGTACTTTGTATATATATAATTGAATCTAAATATTGCAGCATTATACTTGAATAAATTGCATGAGAAATATATTATTCAACTCTCTCTGAGCATATTTTAAGTATCAAATTAAATTTATTTGAAAATGTTTATTTACTATATATCTGCTCTTAGGTGGTTGTCTTGCTTGGAATAGCATTTACAGAGAAGTGAGGGAAGATGAAATGGCCTGTGATGAATGGATAGTAATCTTGTTGACAACATTCATTTCGTGTCTGAATTGCTGTCAAAATGATGATGATCTTATCGGGACTAAAGATCAATGTGAAAACGCTGTTGATCATCTTGAACGAATTTTCATAGTTAGAAGTAAAATCTTCAACAAGGTATAATATTTATTTAGATTGACTAATATATTTGACTATTTTATTCGCGTTTATTGCTATTTTTCAGTATTTCTAAAGAAAGGAGTTGAATGTGGAATAATTTTTTGGTATCAATATCTAACAATGACCGATACCAAACTGATGCCATGAACCCTTTGTGTAAACAGCTGGAAAATTAATGCTGAGATAATACTGTTTGGAGATATATTTTGTTAAAAACTGTAGTATGGTATTTGTTTAAAATGCCTTTAAAACACTGGGTGCTAGTCGAATGAAATCTGTGAGGGTGCAACTATATATATATATATATATATATATATATATATATATATATATATATATATATATATATATATATATATATATATATATATATATATATATATATATATATATATATATATATATATATATATATTAAAAGACTTCATCATCACGCCGTCTTCCCAGTGACATGGAGAAAGGAAATCTTTCTGAAATTCTTGAATGGCTTCTTCAAAAGACCAGTGCTTCAAACTCATTTGTTCGGCATACTTCTATGAAACTTATAATGTCTCTTGCTGCCGTTACACATGGTAGGTAAATCTGATATGTTTTTTCTTCCTGTATTTTAAATAAAATTTAGAACTTCTTTTTTTCCCTGGAAAAATTGTTGTTGTTTGAGTAGTTGTAATTGGAGGAAACTAATTAGCACCTTGTTTCGTAAATGTTATGAAGAAACGGTATTCTAAGTTTTTTAGAAATATGTATTAAAGTTTGATGACCGAAGTCTCCATAAATTGATGAGTTTACCGATGCAACTTTGCCTTAATACAAATTCTTTGTTTTAAGGTAAAATCGTATCTAATTGATTGACTAATAATATCGTTATGATTTTAAAGTTAACACTTATTTATATTATTGTAAACAGCTGTTCTCATAATTTTATGTATAAGTTGTTAAGATTTTCACATCCAACATGATTTTAAAGTCTTGATGATCCACAAACAAATTCTTTGATTGACAACAGAGATGCTCTTAACCTTTAAGTTTTATTTAGTAAATTTTAGGGATGAACCAAACCTAAAGGGTTGAAGTATTCTTAGAAATAAAGTATTGCAAGTAAATTATGTGGAAATATACCTACAGTAGATTTTGGGCTTTATTTTATACATATATGCTAATTTCATATATATATATATATATATATATATATATATATATATATATATATATATATATATATATATATATATATATATATATATATATATAATGAGTTTGTTCTTGGATTCAGGAACTTAGGGACAGACGTAGCTTAACTTGGAAGTCCAAAATTGACAAAAGAACAAAAAAAAAAAAAATATATATATAATATTAGTCTTGATGATGAGCAGGTCAATTTTAAATGTAAATGATTTCGAACAGATTTCTAGTTTTCACTCAGCGCAACTACAAAAACGCAGGTGCCATGCTTCACGCCAGGGGGATGGCAAAAGAATCCTCTCTAAAAAATTTTGTTTTTAGGGATCAATTTTCTTTAAGTGACTCTGAGATAGATGTCATTAGAATTATTTGTTTATTCACAATTAATGTCTTTTCAAAGTTTGGTTTAATGAGCATTCCTAAAACTACATTGACCCCCCAAGCAAGATTTCGAGTTGTTTAAAACTTTAATTAATTATAAAAAAATTGTTGGAGACATTTCAAATGTGGCTTTGTCTAAACTTAAACACACACACACATTTGTGGTATTTGTACCCAGAGAAAGTTGCTTTCGCTTTTTTTTCGTAAAACTTTAGACAAACAAATCAAAATAAACATGGCTGCAAAACTATTGTCTTTTGAGCAAAACAGTCGATGATGATGAGCTAAGCAAGCTCATTGAGCTTGAGGAAGAAAACATACAAAACGATAGGGTATTTAAAGCCAAAATTGATTTGAAAGAAACTCATTCCTCTTGGTACAAAGAGGTTGATTACTTTATTACACCACCAACATTTAACTTCTTCAAAAGGTTCATCATTTCAACATTCTTACATCATCTCTTCTTACATTCCTATCAGGATGTTTAGAATGAAGACCTGGATTTCTAGAAAGGACAGGGAATTGTCAAACTTTTTACGGTTGTAAACACACCCGAAAGGGGTGTCAAATTAATGCAAATATACAATGCGAGCATAACGAAAAATGAAGAGTAGAAACAGAATATTTTGCAAGTAGTTGTTTAATGTCGAAAATTATTCCCAAACACACTTGATTCTAGTGACTCAATCTTACAATTCTGCTTGGCAATTCGATCAACCTACCAATTATTATTAATTTAAATATAATTATTAATTTATAATTAATTTTTAATTTAGACATAAAACCTGTACTGATATTACTATTTGCAATTTTTGAAGATTGTTTTGGTAATAATTAATTTCATTGTTTTAAATTCATTATGGATTGGTCATAATAAGTAATTGGTTTGTATGTCAAATATTTTCTTCTTCCCACCTCCCCTTCCACTTTCCCATTCCTTTCATTCACCTACCTGGCTGAAATGTTTTTTTAAAAAGTATCTTGAACTCTTCGATGCTAAATAAATAAAAAATAGTAGGAAAACATTCATGAAAGCAAATTATCTACTTAAACAAATTTTCACATTTTTGTTTTTGAAATAGTCGACTTTCCAGGTCCGGAACAGCACCAGTCCTCGAAAAAGCCAAATATCTATACGTTTGTCAAATAAACATGAACATTCTCTGCCAAAAAAAAAACAAAAAAAAAAACAGGATAAACCGTTTTAATTTTATAGCGAAAACCCCCAATTTTTTTAATTAATTTATTTATTTAATATAAAAATAGCTGTGGCAGGTCTTAACGTTATCCGATCGAGCTGAAACTTTGACAATCTCATTTTTACAACAATAGGTAGCTTCTTTGAGGTTCCCGTCAAAAATACGAGGGAAAAAAATCTTTACCTGTTTTATTCCCTCCCCCCCCTATATATATATATATATATATATATATATATATATATATATATATATATATATATATATATATATATATATATATATATATATATATATATATATATATATATATATATATATATATATACAATACCAGGTTACAAATCTGGGAATGATTTCTTACAACAAATGATGCGCAGACAGAGCTTGGATTTCCTCCTTGAATTAATTCAGAAACCTCTAAATGATAATACTTTAGTGAAATATGATTATTGTCAGATTAGTTATAAAGAAATTTGCTGTAGACTACAGGTAAGTTACTTTTGTTTTATGTCGTCAGTCCATTTTCTTCCTTATTTTTGTTTCTGAATCCACACACTTTTAATGCTTCCTGAAATCTTTATAGGTCATTTAGTCAAATATGTGGGGTAAATCATATATGAAACCAAATTGAGTATTTGAAAGTTTGAAAAATCTTTTATTATTTATTATTATTATTATTATTATTATTATTATTATTATTATTATTATTATTATTATTATTATTATTGAATAGGAAATACAATTACAGTCATTTGAAATGAATAGAAAATGACCCATTTTTTTTGAAAATATTGCTAATATCTTTGCGGTTGGTTACTTCCTCTTTGTATTAAGCTTCCTGAGGGAATAATTTAATTTTTGTTTTAATATGTGATGAGGTGTAATTTTCTTTATGGATATTTTTCTATAAAGTTAATACAAAAGATTACTCTTTTTAAATTAAATATTTTCTACAGAAGTTGCTGCTTAATGAACAGTGTTTAGGTAGTGTTGTTCTTTTTAAGAATTTTTATGTTCTCTTTATTTTGTCCTTTGCACATGCATAATATTTTTTGAAATACTATCTTGTGTTCTTATATTTCGCTTATTTTATTTGCCTGTATGTAACCTTTAAACCCTTTTCTGGCGTCGTTTGACTAACCATAAACATATGTTTTATTATTATTATTATTATTATTATTATTATTATTATTATTACTGATAATTTATTTGCAGAATCTATTGGCATCTTTAGATTCCTTGCTTTGGATTAGTTCTAGACACGTTTTCGATGTTGACATAATATTTTCTGAAAATTGCCAAAACATTTTGTTAGAAATTAAGGCTTTCGTATCTGAGGTTGGCCTCAAAACAGGAAACGATCTTTTAAACGACTCTGAGATTTCATGCAAAAGGATGTGGATCTCTTCGCATGTGGACAAGCTCAATGAACTTCGATGTTCTACTATTGTTCGTTTAATAGATTTGATTAATATTATTTTAGAAAATGAAAAGCCTTCTTGCTCTCAAGGGTTTTCGCTACTAGATTCAAAAATGAAAAAAATACTTTTCTTGTGCATTTTCAGTCCTGAGGAACTAGGTTTTGATGTTAGAGACACACAAGTGATTACTCAGTTACCTCAGCGTCTTTCAAATCTTCTTCTGGTTATGCTCAAGAAATTGCCTCAAAAATCAATAGAAGAATTCAAGATGGAGTTGTATGAATATGTAAATAATCAAGTTTTGAAAGAGTTTAAACATTTACCAGAGGTTTTGGATGCAAAAACTCATGTTTCTTCAAAAATTATGAGTTATATTAAAGGATTGGAAACGCTTCGTGTTAGTGGCTGGACCCAATGCAACTCTGAGGTAATTATTTTCTTTTAAAATTCCTTAAATTTTAACCTAAAGTTAATAAAATGTAATAACTAATTACCTGCTTAGCACTACTCACATTGAATTTTTGGACTGTGAATCTTATAAGGTCTAATAAGACAGGTGAATGAGTAACGAATAATTGTAATATAGAATATCTAAATACAAGAGAAGGGCTTCATAAAAAAAAGCAATAATTTTGAAAACCGAATTAAATCAACTCTTATAATTTAAAGCCTAATTATACGGATTTTGACGTCTTTTTTTATTTTATATTTTTTAGAAAATATTTAAAATACGGAAGCTCTCTGTCTTTTGTCTTTTATTTCATCCACATTTTTGAAAATGTACTGATAACAAATATTATATATATATATATATATATATATATATATATATATATATATATATATATATATATATATATATATATATATATATATATATATATATATATATATATATATATATATATATATATATATATATATATTCATTCACAGTTATCTTCATTTTCTGAAGATATTTTTCCATGGCTTGAAAAAGTTTTATTTACCAGTAGAGAAAGAATGGAGTACACAAAGGTCGTCAATTCGAAACATTACAAATTTTTAGAAGAATATCTTCAGCTTGGAGTTAGTCTTAATCCTAAGGTAAGCTTATACTTTTATTTTTTTTATTTTTTTATTTTTTTTATATTTTGTGTTTGTGTTTAATTTTTAGTTATTTTAAGAGTCAAAGAATTTCTACTTATTTCATTGTTATTATTTGTATAATTGTTTTATTAATTTTTTATGTAGATGCTTTAAGAAAACTTTTTTCTCTGGGTGATGGCGTTATATCTTTTAATTATGCTTTTATCTCTACTTTTTGTTTTGAACCTTATATATATATATATATATATATATATATATATATATATATATATATATATATATATATATATATATATATATATATATATATATATATATATATATATATATATATATATATATATATATATATATATATATATATATATATATATATATATATATATATATATATATATATATATATATATATATATATATATATATTATATATATATATATATATATATATGGTTTGAAATATCTTAGACAGAATACAAGGGAGAGCTATAGGGTGATAGTTAGAAGGATTAGAACGACTACCTTCCTTCTGAATAAGTTGGACAAATGAAAGCTTCCAATACTGACGGTTCCAACACTGACGGAAAGTACTAGTATTAAGGCATAGAGAGAAAAGTTGAGCAAGGAACTGAGCCAGCTCAGAAGCACACATTTAAAACCCTGGGAGGAATACCATCTGAGCCGCTTGCCTTCCTAACCTTCATAGATTTCAGAAGCCCATGCATCTGATCAAACGTAATCACAGATATAGGCATGGGACATCTGAGAGGAGAAGTAGTAGAAGGAGGATTGTCGGAGTCGTTCAGGGCTGAATTAGAGGAGAACAGGAGGCAGAAGAGATTAGCCTTTTCAGTTGGAGCGTTAGCAACAGAACCATCAGAGCGAATAAGAGGAGGAAAAACAAGTATATATATATATATATATATATATATATATATATATATATATATATATATATATATATATATATATATATATATATATATATATATATATATATATATATATATATATATATATATATATATATATATATATAATATGCAATAGAAATTTCCCCCAAAATAATTGAAAACAGTAAAACGGAAGACTAAAAAAATAAATAAATTTAAGCCTAAATAAAACCATAAAAAATAAAATTAAAACTACACAAGCTTTCGAGACCGTATCCAGGTCTCTTTATTCAAGTGAGTTCCAATAAAAGAATGAAATAGGCAACAGAAAGAAAGATTAACACCTATAGAAGACAATAAACTAGCAACCATGTCCAAATATTAATTAAATCGTCATAAGTACTTTTTTAAAAAAGGAACCTTTTTCAAGACACTATTAGTTACTGGATCCAAATGAAAACTCCTTTAGTAATATTCATGTTATCAGTATTATTGATGATAAAGGACTTCAATAATTTTCGAATTATTATCTTGAACTTCTTAATAGAAGAAAAATTTTTCATATTTATAAAGTGGTTCTCATTTCTTCTATGTTGCATCAGAGCTGAATTCATATCATCTATTCTGAGACTATAAGAATTTTGGTATCTGCGTCTATTTTGGTCTACTGTTTCTCTGATATATATCTTATTACAATTATCATACTTTATTCTGTAAACCCCCATATTGTCATTTCTTTCCGTCGAATATAGGATTCAAAAGCTTTTTTAACATACCCGGCACTGAATAGAACAAATTCACATTATTTGGAATGTTTTTAAAACCCTCTGCATTATTTAGACTACTCTGATAAACCAAAACAAATTTTAAATAGAAAAGTTCTCTAATTTTAGGATCATAAATTTTTTTTTTGCATTCTTCGGAGCTCATCTTGTAAATAGATATTTTAAAAAAGAGTATATATATATATATATATATATATATATATAATATATATATATATATATATATATATATATATATATATATATATATATATATATATATATATATATATATATATATATATATATATATATATATATATATATATATATATATATATATATATATTTCAGTTATTAAATAGAGCATTTGATGCATTCACCAGCAATAAAATAGTTGTTTGTTCTGATGGGAAAGAAATAAAGAAAGGAACACACATACTTAATGTGTTAGGAGACATTCCTTTTATTTTACTTGCTCAAGATTCTTGTTTCTGTATGGAGCGGATTATGGAATTGATATCCACAGGCCATGTTCCTGAAGTTCTTGATATATTAACTCGTACCATGAAAGTGTTGGTGAAGAACGCAAAATTAAGGACTCAGTAAGTGTTTCATTCTTATTTATAGTTTAATAAATTGTTAGAACTGGTGACACACATGGTAATATACAGTTTAATCTTTGGAACTATTGACTAGAAGGTATATATATTTTGTTTTGTAACTCATCATTTTCTATTTAAGGTATTCATCAAAATTGATCGAGATTATATTAAATAATTGGGATTCTATTTTTGAAGCCTCCTTCAAATCTGAGGATACTAAAGAATCTTTTCTCACTTTTATTATGGCGACTTTTATGGCTGATAAAGAAGGCATCATCAGTAGTAAATTAAAGGTTTGTCTATTTGTAAATTTATCAATTTGTCTTTTAACTGCATTAAAATATAAACCTTAATAAATGGGTAGTATGATTTTAGTGTTCGTTCTTTTATATTAGGTAAAGTAATCCTACATTAAAGTATATATATATATATATATATATATATATATATATATATATATATATATATATATATATATATATATATATATATATATATATATATATATATATATATATATATATATATATATATATATATATATATATATATATATATATATATATATATATATATATATATATATATATATATATATATATATATATATATATATATATATATATATATATATATATATATATATATATATATATATATATATATATAATAAAAGGGAGATGAAATCCAGAGTTATTTCGGAAAAAAAGCTTTAAGCTGAATATTAATATAAGTGCAAGCATTGTTGGTGGAGAGCCTTGTGCTTGGAACAGCTTACTAAATTTATATACATGTATGTGACATTAATTTTCCATAATTTTTAATCTCTTGTATTCTAGACCCAATTCCCATTAGTCTGCAGGTCCTGTTGTTATACATAAAAGAGCCTTGAAGGAGCATAGTGATAGTATCGCAAATGATTTTAATAGGTCTGGTAGTCATTGTGAGATACCATAGGATTAGGAAAATACCTATGTAGATCCTAAGGATTGTCTTGGAAGTTACAGATTAGTTCATTTAACATCAGTAGTAAAAGTTCTCATTAAAATATTGAAAAGTTGAATAAAAGAGCATTTAGTCGACAATAAGATTTTGCGAGATTATCATATTGGTTTTAAGAATGGAAAATCATGTCATTCAAGTCTTTGGAATATATGGAGCATATTACTATTGTGTGGACAAAAAAGGAGCCAGATATTGTGTATCTTAATTTTAGCAAAGCTTTTGATAAAGTGCCCATTAAATGACCTATTCAAATGCTATATGAGTGTGGTTCATGAGGGGCCGTACATAATTGGATATAGGAGGGGTTTAAGGACAGGAGGCAGTATGTAGTATTCTTCTATTAGTTATCTTTGTTAATGATTTGAATATGAATAAAATATTTGCTTCTAAGTATATTGATAGCAGTAAGCGACGAGAATGATTTTAAAAGTATCAAAGGTGGTTTGACAATTCAATATGATTTATATAAGCTTGGTTGAACTGAAAAGTGGCATATTAATTTTGATTATAAAAAGTGGAAGATTCTTCAATTATTTCAGATACGAAATATACGGGGAATGGCCTGAGTCATATGAAAAAGAAAAAGATTTGAATGTGATTATTAGTAGTAATTTGAAGTCTCAGAACAGTGTTTAAAAGTCAGGAATAGAGCAAACAGAATATTAAGAATAATGAAATGGAACATTAATTATAAAAGTAAATAAGTCAGTAAGAACATTGATTGAGTACTGTGCACGAGTTTCGGCTCATTTTCAAAAAGGCTTTGGTATTTTTGGATTTGAAAACAAAGTTGCAAGAACAGTCTTATAGAATTGGAGATGCTTTCCTTAGGAAGAATACCTCCTAAAGAAAATTTGATTCAGACGTTAAAATTTTTTTTCGTCAGTTAACAATGTATATGTAAGTTCTTTTCATTAGATCACAATAGGCTCACCTTAAAGTGGTGTAAAATGGTAAAAAGGTAAGAAAGTATTTTTTTACCAACATAGAGATCAATTTTTGGAATGGTTTTCTACAAGATATTATTGATAGTAACTCCTTCAACCTTAAAAAAAATAGAATCATTATATGAATGATCAAGGTATTGAAAGGTTGACTTTGCCTTTAAAGACTACATAGTTTGGTAAGTATTTTTGACAGCCCTTTGTGGGATTAGTGATTCAGTTTTGCAATTTAAATTAGTTGATATATTATATATATATATATATATATATATATATATATATATATATATATATATATATATATATATATATATATATATATATATATATATATATATATATATATACTGCACGAACCATGTTTTATTATTTGTACGTGGAATATTTAAATCAGGAGTGAGCCATTCATAGAGAATGGCAAAATTAGCACTTTTTAAGTGATTCAGTCTGGACAGTCTCCTGTGGCTTCTAACTGTCTATTTTCTTATGTTTTATGTTCATATTATCACAGTTTTAATTTATTTAACGTGAACCGTTAAATCATTGTCTTGGAATAAACTTTCCATTTGGTTCCATTGCTTATATATATATATATATATATATATATATATATATATATATATATATATATATATATATATATATATATATATATATATATATATATATATATATATATATAATTTCAGAAAGGGGACAGAGATGGCAAAGCATTGACTTCATTTTTCTACCAGTACCTGTGTGATTCTAGTGTTAGTCTTGCCTCAAAAAGCAAATGCTCTTAAGCTCTTGCCATTCTTCATTAGTGGTAATGATGGAGAAAGTATCATAAAGTGAGTGGATCTAAACTGTTCTTACTATGTAAAAGGTTTTAGCCTCATATATATATCGTATATATATATATATATATATATATATATATATATATATATATATATATATATATATATATATATATATATATATATATATATATATATATATATATATATATATATATATATATATATATATATATATAATATATATATATATATATATATATATATATATATATATATATATATATATATATATATATATATATATATATATATATATATATATATATATATATATATATATATATATATATATATATATATATATATATATATATATATATATATATATATATATATATATATATATATATATATATATATATATATATATATATATATATATATATATATATATATATATATATATATATATATATATATATATATATATATATATATATATATATATATATATATATATTATATATATATATATATATATATATATATATATATATATATATATATATATATATATATATATATATATATATATATATATATATATATATATATATATATATATATATATATATATATATATATATATATATATATATATATATATATATATATATATATATATATATATATATATATATATATATATATATATATATATATATATATATATATATATATATATATATATATATATATATATATATATATATATATATATATATATATATATATATATATATATATATATATATATATATATATATATATATATATATATATATATATATATATATATATATATATATATATATATATATATTGTCACATATACAGAAGTACACTTCAGAATTTCCGAATGAGCTACCTACCTTTAAAGTTTTCTGAATTTGAATTGGGAAGTCTTAGGGAAAGAGAATTAAAATGCATTGCTTCGGAATTTCTCGTTTCACTTCAGTTGACTCCAGATGTTTTCCTTTTGGAGTTTATTATTAGGTAAGATGTTCATTTTAATTTGATTCTATTTAAAATTGAATTGTATTCAATTTTTTGATATTGGCAACGGTGTATATAAAAAAATCTGATATTTTCCATCGCATAATAATGATGGTTGTGTCAATAGTACCTTAAAGCAGTATTTCTCAGTCTGTTGTATCATGGGTCAATTAAATTTTATATTTCGTGTCCCAGCAATATAAAACGTACAAAAAAAAAATTATATATATATATATATATATATATATATATATATATATATATATATATATATATATATATATATATATATATATATATATATATATATATATGTATGTTTATAAGGAAATAACCATGGAAAACTAATTGTTTCTTAGTGTATGCTTACTTTCATCAATTACACAAATGTTTGTTTTTTTCAAATTTGTTAAGAGCTTGGTGATGAGGTGGACCTACGATAAACGATTTTTTTCTTTATTTCACAATTTTAATAATTGACATTACTGAGAGTCGTGATTAACTGTTGCAAACGATGGTAACATCATCATAACTTCTTTATGAAGAATTTGATATGCGTTCCTAAATTTGGTCTAGAAGTAATTTAAATTCACTGTTCTATAATTTGCCATTAAAGACGAATATGAACTTACTTTCTGGAGATTCTTGTTCTTTAAGATATTTTTATTGAGCTCTTTGAAAGGATTGGTAATCCACAAATACATTATTCGATTATCTGTCTTGGGAAATGTTTCTGGAGTGCATTATATAATGAATTTTAGTAATAGCAGATAACTATATCCACCCTATTCAAATCGAAAATCTTTTTCTTTTGTAAAATCAAATTGAACAGAAGAATCAGCATTTTTTTTCAGAATACATCAATTGTGTTATATAAATGGAACATGTTTGTCATACTTTTCTAAGAACTTATATTTAAGTCATTGACAAATTAACATAAGTGACATTAATAATTTAAATTTACAATCCACTCCATGCTTGAAAAAGTATTCTGAGAGCGTAGATTTTTTCAAAATCATTTGTTTTTGTTCTTAATTCAAACAGCCTGGTTTGTACTATACTGCAGGATAATCACTTACTTCAGAATGAATAATAAGTGTTCATATTCTGTGCCTACTTCTTGACGAAGTATTGTAAGCAATTGTGAATTATGATATACCTGTTCTTAATGAAATTAAAAAGTTTTTTGGATTTCAAGAATACATTTCCATGAATTTTTCTTATATGTATTTTGTATTTCTTTCGTTCGAGTTCGTCTCTTTGCCAACTCCTCCCGTCTTTTTTCTGAGAGTAGGAGATATATTTTTTCTATACATGTCATTGCCGCATCCTCTTTTTTGTGTGGGTGAGTGAGTTGAAGCCATTTCTAGATTTTGTTTAGTATAATACATGAATGTTTGCCCATTGTATTGGCTTCTCCACCAGAACATGTACCAATGCAGGTTTTCCAATCAAAATTATGGTTACAAATGTATGCATTCAACACATTAAATATTTCTGAAGTTATTGCATGCGAAGCTAATTTTAAAGAACAGTAAAAATCCTTTTGTGTCCATAGCAATATGATATATGTGACAAAGCAAAATGTTTTTTTATAACATCTATATATTCATCAATTTGAATTGCAAACATCGATGATTTTTTTGTTTATTATTAATTGATGTGCAAAACACTCCTACAATTTTACAGTTCGGCTTTCTTTTGTGTCGTTGAAAATTTTGTCAGCATCTGTTGATCTGAAATTTTCAATGCACGCACACACACTTTCATCAAATCTCCGGTTGTAAAGATTTTTATTTTGTTTGAGTGATATAGAATTCTTCTAGATACAAAAATCTTTAATAAGGATATATTTTGTATCAGATTTGGTGTAAATAATTTCATACATAGTTGAGTCAGATAGCAGACTTGATGGATACTAAATATGTAGTGTTTTTCAGAAATCGTGTAATAGATATTTAATTTTTGCTATCCAACCGTATATTTATTTTTCTAGTATGTCAAAATATACTTGCCTATATATATATATATATATATATATATATATATATATATATATATATATATATATATATATATATATATATATATATATATATATATATATATATATATATTGAAAATAAAGTTGATGATGTATAATTCAACACACACATATATAAATTTGAATAACGGAATGTATCAAAAGATGTTTTAAAAACATTAAAACATGATTGATGTGATAACTAATTATTTAAAATGTCTTGCAAAGCCACGCTAAAATTTGAATTTGAGTGTTTCATAAAATAAAACTTAGGCATTTTGGTTGAAAGTGTAATCACATTTTATATATATTTTATCATTTTTATTTCTCATTTGACATTAAAAATGAAATGTAAAAAATTTGTTATATAAATTGTGAATACAGTGTTTGCGATGTACTTTCTCATTCAGTTAAGTTCAATTTAATTTCTTTTCGTGTAATGAGTATGAATTTAAAATGGATTTGAAGATACAAATATTTACCGATTATATATATATATATATATATATATATATTATATATATATATATATATATATATATATATATATATATATATATATATATATATATATATATTTAAAATAATAATAAAAATAATTATTATTATTGCCTGTACTGTACCGAATATCTGAACAGATACGAGAAAAATGGCTGGATGATAACAATATTACGGAATATCCAGGTTATTCTTAGCATCTATGCATAAAACTCTGTTGTGTAGACGAGGATAGAATATGAAAAAGAGGTATTGAAAGTGAGACCTTCAGTTTACTGGAGGCATTTACAATCTTCCGTCTCTTTGCATCCCAATATATATATATATATATATATATATATATATATATATATATATATATATATATATATATATATATATATATATATATATATATATATATATATATATATATATATGGGGAAAATGAGCCTTCTTTCTCGGCATAGACTGTATGAGAGCACGCTTCCAGCAGGAAAGGAAGTTAAAGTTAAGCAAAAATGACATAGTCTACTAAGGCAGAATGCAATCTCTAAAACACCAGATTTTTTTTAATGCTGTTAAAAGAGCAGGAAATCACATTTTTAGAATCAATTACAATGTAATGGATAAATTGAGTTCGAAGGAATGGTGAAAGAGATATAGCTTACTATTAATCCAATTTTATACTTATAGGCAAATATTTGATTGAATAGTTTAGCTTTAGAGAAGTGTGAGACCGCTTT
>SEYY01024094.1:0-10000 GCA_009176605.1 Armadillidium nasatum | reverse complement strand
AATTCAGTTTGTGATGAATGTTATACAGGAAAAGCTTTTTCTGAAAAGACATTTAACCACAGCATTAGTTAGACTCTAATGAGCATTTCTTATAAAGAAACCATATATTTTTTTTTACTTCTAACTTACATACGTATTGCTTATATTTATTTATCTATATGATAAGGCTTCTAATTTTTTTTTCTTTCTTTGATAAAAAGATGTACCATTTAGTTTGTCATTCAATTTTTTTATGCACTTTTATAATTGTAATTAAGCATTTAGCTTGAACCAACCAGGAACTTTGTTTTCTTGCTTTTCCCCAAATACTTCCCCCTTATCCAATAATAAACTTTTTTTTTTAAAGTCATAATACTTCTACTTTTCCATTGAACTTTTATTCCTGTTAATTTTATTTAAAAGAGAAGATTGTAAGTAAACAATTTAATCACAACAAGTATTAGTAAATAAATTTGAGCAGTTTTAGTTTTCAAAATTAAAAAAAGGAATGGATGCCACTTAGTAATAAATATTTCCAATTGTAAATAAAGTGAAATTAAATTTAAATCAAATGTATGAAATAAAATCAAATGAAATAAAGTAAATAAAATATTAAATGTTTCTCATAATATATTTCATATTGCAATTCTGCTCTTATTCACTTCATCTGATTCTTCTAATGTAAATGGTTTTGGTGGAAAATTTCGGTGAAATGATCATGAGCATTTTTCATTCTCATCTTCGGGGTAAACTACTTGCCAATAGGTTATTCATACTACCAATCACCCTCTTAATTCTTCGTTCTTCTCATCTTGCTGAAGAAGGTGCAACACCTGCTTTACTTCAATATGGACAGTTCTTCCAAATTTGCCTTCTATGAAAAATCTACTCCCTCCCTCCTCTCTATGAGGTCTTTGATTTAGATTTACAAACAATTCATACTTTTTTCTTTTTTTTTCTTCTTCTTCTTTCTCTCCCTTTGATTTTTAAAATAAATATATATATATATATATATATATATATATATATATATATATATATATATATATATATATATATATATATATATATATATATATATATATATATATATATATATATATATATATATATAATGTATAAAATCTCGTGAAAATTATAATTGAGTATTGTTTCAAAGCAAGTAATACAATTGTGGAAAACTTGAAGCATGTTATAACAGTCCATGCAAAATCCATTTAATTATTGGTCAAAATAATATTACTGTCTGTTTAAAATCAGATTTCAAATCGTAGTTTAAAGTATCTCATTTAATAATTGTTCAGTATGTATTATTATTTATACTTTTTATGTGTTTCATTTACATTCTTCTCTCCTCATAAAAAAATAACATTCTCTTAATTTTTCTAAAGGAGAGAGGTAATGTGAAATAAATTATTATATGTAATATGTAATATTTTTTTTAATATAATTCATTCCATTTTTTTATTTTATTTTATATAGTTTCTCATTTGCCTTTATTGTTATAATAATTTCATTGAATAAGTGAATTATCATTTGGCCCTCTGATCTCTTTAATTCTATATATATATATATATATATATATATATATATATATATATATATATATATATATATATTATATATATATATATATATATATATATATATATATATATATATAAACACTGAGAATCAAGGATTTTACTCATTTATCCAAATCAGTGGTCTATTCATTAATTACTAATTTCTGTTCTTACATAGTTTTTTCAGTGTTTTGTTGTTTAGTCAAAGTTTTCCCTTTATTCAGGAAAAATTTATTTCACTATCTGCCTCTTGTATGTAGTTTGAGAAGCTAGTTAACATTTGAAGTTTTTAAACAACAATAATAATTTGTAATCCAATGTTTTACACGTAAAATGTTTGTTTTTATGAAATGGTTCTGCTCTATTTTAGAAGTATTTTTAACAACTGATTTAAAAATATTTCACAGAGAAAATCCAGTAGAAGGAGGGATGACTGTTATGAAGTTGGATCAAAGTGATTTTAATAACCATGAAGTGATGCCTAATCTTATTGCTGTTGTTAGACATATGGTTGATAACAATATCACGCAGCTATTTTCTGGTGTAGTATTTAGTTTTTGGTAATTTTGGGGGGGGGGTTAAAAGAAAATTGTTAAGAACCAATTTGTAAAAAATGGAAACTTTATTAACTCATAATATAATTTGTTGCTATTTTAAAATTAGAAGTTGGCAGAATATTTATATATATATATATATATATATATATATATATAATATATATATATATATATATATAATAATAATATATATTATATATATATATATATATATATATATATATATATATAATATATTATATATTAATAAATCTCGTGAAAATTATAATTGAGTATTGTTTCAAAGCAAGTAATACAATTGTGGAAAACTTGAAGCATGTTATAACAGTCCATGCAAAATCCATTTAATTATTGGTCAAAATAATATTACTGTCTGTTTAAAATCAGATTTCAAATCGTAGTTTAAAGTATCTCATTTAATAATTGTTCAGTATGTATTATTATTTATACTTTTTATGTGTTTCATTTACATTCTTCTCTCCTCATAAAAAAATAACATTCTCTTAATTTTTCTAAAGGAGAGAGGTAATGTGAAATAAATTATTATATGTAATATGTAATATTTTTTTTAATATAATTCATTCCATTTTTTATTTTATTTTATATAGTTTCTCATTTGCTTTATTGTTATAATAATTTCATTGAATAAGTGAATTATCACTTGGTCCTCTGATCATTATATATATATAATTATATATATATATATATATATATATATATATATATATATATATATATATATATATATATATATATATATATATATATATATATATATATATATATATATATATATATATATATATATATATAAACACTGAGAATCAAGGATTTTACTCATTTATCCAAATCAGTGGTCTATTCATTAATTACTAATTTCTGTTCTTACATAGTTTTTTCAGTGTTTTGTTGTTTAGTCAAAGTTTTCCCTTTATTCAGGAAAAATTTATTTCACTATCTGCCTCTTGTATGTAGTTTGAGAAGCTAGTTAACATTTGAAGTTTTTAAACAACAATAATAATTTGTAATCCAATGTTTTACACGTAAAATGTTTGTTTTTATGAAATGGTTCTGCTCTATTTTAGAAGTATTTTTAACAACTGATTTAAAAATATTTCACAGAGAAAATCCAGTAGAAGGAGGGATGACTGTTATGAAGTTGGATCAAAGTGATTTTAATAACCATGAAGTGATGCCTAATCTTATTGCTGTTGTTAGACATATGGTTGATAACAATATCACGCAGCTATTTTCTGGTGTAAGTATTTAGTTTTTGGTAATTTTGGGGGGGGGGTTAAAAGAAAATTGTTAAGAACCAATTTGTAAAAAATGGAAACTTTATTAACTCATAATGGCGATAATTTGTTGCTATTTTAAAATTGAGAAGTTGGCAGAATGATCCTTAAATTATTTTTAGTGATAAAATAATTTATTACTGAAATATCCTATAATAAATATACAACTGCACAAAATGTTCGTAATTTTAAAAATAAAATTTGTATTATGTTTATATTTATAATGTAGAAATTTGCATTAATGTATTCTAAATTATAGGTAACTGAATACTTTTTTCTCCCTCGTCCACCATACTGAGAGATAATTAAAAATAAATAATTTAATAAAATTTTGAAATTCATATTTGATTCTCTCATTTTTGTTATTTATTCACAATCCATTTTTTTGGCTGACTTTTTTTCTGAATTGTCTTCTTTTGGTAGTCTAATCTTTTAAGTTCAATTTTTATATTTAAAAAAAGAAATGACAGAATATTTGCGAACATAGAAGAATATAAATGAAACACATAGGAAAGTAGAAATAATTATTCTACAAACTATACCTTTGAGTATAGTTTGTGGATGCAGTTCCAGTTTGCTTTACTTATTTATTTGTTTATTTTTCTTTATTCTTTTATCTAGTTTTAAATAATAATAATACAGTAATAATGTAGTTCATCCAGATTCTTTCTATACTTCCGAAAAATTCTTTATTTTCAGTAGAAAATTTATTTAAGACTATTCAAGAATAAAAAGTTAAAGCATTTAATAAAATACCAATATTTCGGCTGGATACTTCAGGTAAAGTCACATTTAACTAATTATAATGAAGCAGCTAATAATATAATGTTTAGAATTAATATATAATAATAAAGTTACAAAATATAAAAAGATTTCAAATTTAAGATTAATTTGTGATGCTCAAAAATATTTTTCGAAAAATCAAAAGTATACAAAGTATATACACTATTTTGCAAACTCAGGTACAATCAAGGATAGATATATCGCCAAAACATTAACTCAAAACATTTTTTTTTAAATATTCAAGAACTCGTCCATTACATTAAAGTGCTCATTAATATCTGGTTTAAAAATCTTAATAAGCTGATTCTGCTATTCCAAGAGTGTTGGATCTCTAATAGGAAACCAGATTTAAAAGCAATTAATTTTTTAACTGCAGAGGGGACTTATATTTTATTGTGTAGTGCTCCCGTGTTTTATTAAGTTCATACCTGTTCCATAATTCGGATTCTCAAGTATTAGTTGTTTTATTGTAAGGATGATATGTGTTCCATTGTGTAGTACAAACCTAGATGTGGATCCTCATATTTTAACATTAATGATCATTGTTCAGAGGATAACAAAATTGATTTTTTCCTGTTTAGTTGTAAAGAAGTAAAATTCCTCTTGTGTTGGATGCACAACTAATATTTTAAGAACCCCAATTATACAAAATAGGATAATATAGAACACTGCATAATGGATCACAAATCTCCACTTATGGTTGAAACTTTTTAAAATCTTTCATATTCGTTATTTCAACTCTCTTCAAATAGCAAATCACCGTTTCTTAAGAAACTTAAACCAGAGTTTAATTTGAAATTTAATGAAATGAAAAAGTGCTTGTAAACTTATAAAATATTTTGTAGTCCTATCTGTGTATTCTTGATAGCAGTTGTGTTTTCAAAATAGTGGATACTTTTTTGTTGTTTCATTTAATTTTTTGAACTTTACAAATTTGTTAAATTTAAATTAAAAAA
Organism: Armadillidium nasatum; assembly: GCA_009176605.1. Classification (NCBI taxonomy): domain Eukaryota; kingdom Metazoa; phylum Arthropoda; class Malacostraca; order Isopoda; family Armadillidiidae; genus Armadillidium; species Armadillidium nasatum. The sequence goes on along the minus strand of SEYY01024094.1, from coordinate 4,865 downwards.
TTTTTATATTATAAATCTTTTGTAATATTACTTATTAAGAACAATAAGCATTTTATTTTAGCTGCTTCATTATTGTTAGCTAACCGTAATCATAACTGAAGAAGCACACAGGTGGAATATTAGTATTTTATTCATGGCTTTGATTTCTTTCTAGAATTATCTCAAATAAATATTCTACTGAAAACAAAAAACATTTCAGAAAAAGATTAAGAACTTAAATTGATACTGATTTAAATTTTCTTAAATCTTTAAACTTTGTTCATATTTCAGTCACAGAATTTATACAGACAAAAATCTTGTGTTTTATTTGTATTAATACAAAACTGAAATGGGCTCCTGGAGAGATGAATTCGACCTTTGAGTCCTATTAAATTTATACATAATTAGTATCAATCATTATTAAAATGAAATTTCTAGCAAAGAAATAAATATTAGAGGCTTTAAATTCTTTTAAAGTCCTAATCTTAACCTAATCTACTATCTTAAAAATAATAATAAAAATGAAAAAAAATAATAAAAAAAAAAAAAAAAAAAAAAAAAAAAAAAAAAAAAAAAAAAAAAAAAAAAAAAAAAAAAAAAAAAAATAATAATAATAATAATAATAATAATAATAATAATAATAATAATAATAACTAACAACAACAATATCAGTAGTAATTAAAATAATAATGACAATATTTATAAAAATATTAATCGTAATAATATTAATAAATTATAATAAAGATATGGCTATATTCGTAACAATAATAGTAATAAAAAATTGTAATTACCACCGCTACTACTACCACCATTAGTTTATATTTTTTGGTAATTTCAGATTATGGAAAAAACTTAAAAAATTTATATTATAATAATGGCAAAAATAACAAATAATAATAGTAATAATGGCAATAATGACAAATAATAGTAGTAATAATGATAATAATAATAATAATAATAATTACAGCAGTTTTGGCAAAGTTGGAAATAAGTGTGACGAGGCTGGGCATCTTTATTAGTATTTTGATAGCAACTTGTCTTGAACATGTTTACTTCATGTGGAAAGTGTTGATAATTCTTATATGTTTTTTGGAAGTTAATAATAATAATACAGTAATTATTATTATTATTATTATTGTTATTATTATTATTATTATTATTATTATTATTATTATTATTATTATTATTATTATTATTATTATTGTTTTAGGATGAACTCCCAAGCATATCTGATCTTCCTCAGTGGATGATGTTCTTGAAGTCAAAATTAGAAAACCCTTCTACAAAGGCAAATATTAAGCTTTTTATTCTTCGACTTATTATCAACACCGAAGATGTTTTTGGCCATTATGGGAACCTTTTTGTTGTTCCAATGCTTAATTGCGTTGTTGACGGAATAATTGGAAGGACCATCAATTATTTCATTGCTGATTTGGTGAGTTTTTATTTTATTTTTATTTTTTTGTAAAATAATACAATCTATTTAAGGAAAGGATTTACTGCCAAATCAAAAGCTCTAATTTTATGGTAAATTTGTAAAATATAGTTAATTATTTCCCATATTTTCAATATATCTTATATATTAAGGAGTACTTTTTATTGTAAAACTTTTTAAAAATCTTGAACCATTTAAGACAATTATAATGAATTAGGTGCCATGAATTTGAATATTTGATTTGTTGGCATACTGCCATACATTGGTCAGTTGGCATGCATTCCTAAGCAAGTGGTGAAAATAAAATTGAGACATAAGCAAATTTTTGCCAATGAAAACAAGATCATTTGATTATTTTTTTACTTTTTGGTAAATAAAAATCTTTTCCTTATAACTGAACAAAAAAAAATTTTTTTTGTTCAGTTATAAGGAAAAGATTGCAAAGAGTAAAAGGATAAGATGTACTTAAAGAAATGCAAAAAGAAAGTTAATGCTATTCGTATAAAGGAATGCTTACTTAGGAATTAATATAAATAGTGCAAAATATTGAAATCCTAAAATTAAAGTATGGGAAAGAAAGAAGGAATCGTTCCTCCTATAGAATGTCAATCATGTAGTCAGTTGAAAAACTTACATTTCGAATTATTTAACAGTAAGTTTTCCAATATAAAGAAACTTTTAAATTAGCTTTTTGATGAGGCTGAATCTAGATGATGTTTCCTTAGATAAATTGACTAGAAAAACAAAAAAAAACTGTGTGCACATTTTATATTGTAAATTTTTTAGATTGAGCTTAGAAGTATTAATTATCCATATTTTAAAGAATTTATTTGAGGATATGAAAAGTATATTGAATAAGTGATCGATAGAGAATTGTTCTGTGTCAAGTTTCCATTCCGATAAAGCAACACATTATTATGCAGTCATATAAAATGAATACAGAACGAACTCTGAAACAGTGATCGTACGGGATTGAAAATTATTCGGGACCGGATTTCGATTTATTTCGGGATCTGGATTTTGAATTATTTTAATATTGGGTTGTCCATGGTCATTATATATTTACAATAGGGGCAAACCCAGATCCACACGCTGGGAAGCTCCTGATAGTGGTGAAGCTGCAGGTTTGTTTGTTTTTTTTTTTTTTTTTTTTTTTTTTATGTAATGAAAATAAAACATGTGACATTACTGCATGATAATTACTAACCCCGCAAGTGTAATTATGTGCTCTGCTATTTGGGATACAAAAGCGGCTTATATATATATATATATATATATATATATATATATATATATATATATATATATATATATATATATATATATATATATATATATATATATATATATATATATATATATATTCACCTATTACATAAAGGGGCAGAAGCTAATTTGAAGAAGGCAAATACTTTACTATTTGAAATTTGAATAAAATACAATAAAGTATATCCTAAACTTACATTATACACACTTACTGATCAAAAATAACAACAAAAAATAATTAATAAGTAGTTTTAAAACAGTAGAAGTGTAGAGGAGATCCACCAAACATTAGAATTATAGAAACTGGTAAACTGACAAAGATTTTTCGTTTTGTCTTGAGCCTTCGCCGAAACGATGACATCATTTCTCGTCCACTGTTGTCAGATCAAGATGAAAAGAGGGTTTGCTGTTTCACGCGTGTGTTGGTGCTTGACAGTTATGATACCCTGACAATAAAATGGGAAATGTTGGGTGCTGGATGCACTTATCATCGAAATTTTAAGAATTTTCTTTGAAGTATTTTAACCAAATTATAAAATTCTTTCGCCATAAAATAATTGAGATATCGAGATCAAAATACCGGGATTGTTAGAATTAAAATTTTCACATCGGGATCGGGATTAAAATATCCGATCCCGCGAGATCGGGATCCGGGATCCCGTACGATCACTGCTCTGAAGCTCGGTTTAGGTCTAATTCTTTATATATATATATATATATATATATATATATATATATATATATATATATATATATATATATATATATATATATATATATATATATATATATATATATAAAGTTTTTTCTTTCTTTCTTTTACAGTTTGTAACCATTTTATCTTGGGGAGAAAAAGCGATTCCTTCTGATAAGAATCTAGTGTTCGAGGTGTTTAAGTTTCTTGTTTCTTGTTCTCCACATACAAGAGCAGACATTTCGAAATATAATCTCAGTTTAATCAAGTAAAGTAACAATATTTCTAAATTTATATATATATATATATATATATATATATATATATATATATATATATATATATATATATATATATATATATATATATATATATATATATATATATATATATATATATATATATATATATTGTTTAACTACGCGTTGTTTAATAAGTTCTACAATCGGAAATGCACCAAAGGAAGTACTTTCACTTACACTGATAAAAGATATTCTCCTTGGTTTCATTTTTTACCTTCTAGGCTTGCTTTTCCCACTCCAATAAAACAACTAGCCTAAAAATCTGTATTCCTCGCACCATCTTTCCAAGATCAATAATATTGCCTTCGTAGATATTTAGCAGTTACTCGAAGCCTAGATAGTTATGAATAAAAAAACAATGACAATCTTTATCTTTATTAAATTATTTACATAAGGCCAAAAGGGATGGACAACCTGCAAACCAAGAAGAAGCAAAACTTTAAAACTTTTTTTACAATGATCAGAAGCATATAGAACTAACTCTAAAATTCCGTTACCGTTACTGCGTTACTTGAAAAAGTAACTCCATTATCTTTATTCCGTTTCTTTAAAAGGAAAAGTAACGAAAGTTACATCACTGAAGTTACTTTTAACTGCGACATTAATTAAGGTATCTTGGGTAATTTGTAAATTTGTGTATATCAAATTTTCAACATCATTCTTATTAAAGAAAATTTTTACCAACAAATTTTTGATAATTATTACATAAAAAATTAATAATTATACATAAATTACAAACACGTATATATTTGTTTTTATATTCGTTTTTGGCATTCCTTTATGAGGTTGCATTTCAATGTCTTCTGTAATTTAAAGAAAATATACACTTTAATTAGGATAATTATAAGCAACAATATTGCTTGAAAAATAACTAAAGCAAGTATAGAATCTATGTAAGATTATTTTATTGGCTTTAAAGTTTACATTTCATAAGATTAGAATAAATATATATATATATAAACGCAGTTTTTAGCTTGACCTAGGTGGTCAGTTGGGTGTCAAAGAAAGTCGAACAAAAAGTAACGGACTTAAAAGTAACGGAAGAAAAATAACGGAAATTATTCGTTACGCTACTTGGAAAAAAGTAACGAGCCCGTTACTCCCGTTAACGGAGTAACAGGTCGGTATATATATATATATATATATATATATATATATATATATATATATATATATATATATATATATA
>SEYY01024093.1:37500-40000 GCA_009176605.1 Armadillidium nasatum | reverse complement strand
CATGGGTGATGAATGCTCAGATTAGGAAAAGATTAGAAGTTTTTGAAATGAAAGGACTGAGGGCTATATGTGGGTTAAGGAGGGTAGATAGAATCAGGAATGAAAGAAGATAGAGAGGGGAATAGTGGGCAGAGATGAGGGTGTATTAAGATGGTTTGGACATAGTGCAGAATGGATGAGAATAGATGGTGGGTAGAGTCATGAGATCCGAGGTAGAGGAGGAAGGGGGAGGGGAAGGCCGAGATGGAGGTGGATGGATGGGGTGAGGGAGATATTGGGGGGGAGAGGTTTGAATGTGGACGAAGGTAGGAGAGTTGCGGAGGACAGAGTGAGATGGAGGGCAGTGGTGAGGGGGGAGGGGAGATAGAGTGTAGATGTGGGGTGTAAGCGAACTGTGACGGGCACCACCCCACGTGAGTGGGAAGGGTGAAGGGTAAAAAAAATAAAAAAAAAAAAAAAATATATAAATATATATATATATATATATATATATATATATATATATATATATATATATATATATATATATATATATATATATATATATATATATATATATAAATATATATATATATATGCGCGCCTGTGCATGAGATGCTTAAAGCTAAAGTGGATCAAGTCCATTTAAAAATTGTAGTAAAAATATTTTGTTGTTATTTCCTTATTTTTGATTTGACAATAAAATGTCAGAAAAAATAAATTTTGAGTTTATTTAAAAAATAATAAAAAAAAACTAAAAAAAAAACTAAAAATAACAATAGATCAACTCTATTTAACTGTATGCTGAGAAGTGGGAAATTTGTCCTTGATTCACATTCTCTGTCTCTGTCTCTCTCTCTCTCTCTCTCTCTCTCTCTCTCTCTCTCTCTCTCTCTCTCTCTCTCTCTCTCTCTCTCTCTCTCTCTCTCTCTCTGTCTCTCTCTGTCTCTCTCTCTCTCTCTCTCTCTTCTCTCTCTTCTCTCTCTCTCTCTCTCTCTCTCTCTCTGTCTCTGTCTGTCTGTCTGTCTGTCTGTCTTCTGTCTGTCTGTCTGTCTGTCTGTCTCTCTCTCTCTCTCTCTCTCTCTCTCTCTCTCTTTCTGTCTGTCTCTCTCTCTCTCTCTCTCTCTCTCTCTCTCTCTCTCTCTCTCTCTCAGTATATGTACAGGGTGAATAGGGAGGTAGGAGCCAAATTTAGGAAATGTATTCAAGACATAAGTAAATAAATAAATAACTAAAAAACCCAAACTTGTAATCTTTTTCTCTTGTTTTGGGATTACAGCTTTCGGAATGTTTTGTTGAAACAACTAATCGAGCAGACTGGCATATGGTAAACAACAAATAAATATTAATTATCATTTGTTAACTAATCACCTGTTATTAGTGATTACTCTTGCCTTACAACTGTGATAAAAGTGATAAAATAATGCCAAACTCTTCAAATCTATAATATGCTAAGTAGTTGGGTGGTATTTTCGCAGACACTGTCGGAAACCCTCTATCTCATCAAGCTCTTTGAAGAACATTTTCTTCGATTTTTATATCATTTGATGTTATCATGCAGATATAAATACACTGCACGATTTAGACACTTAGAAATGTTTTTGAGCTCTCAGCAGCAACAAGACTTTTGGCTCCGTGCATGAGTTTGTGCTATACCTTTAATTTCGCTCAGTTCCTTTCCACAGAACAGTCATGTGAAGCTCAGAAAACTGGATTAATTAATTCAGAAGGAAAGAAATCTTCAAAATCATTGGAATATTTTTTCATTTTACAACTTATTTTTTTAGTGAGATATCATAATTGCTGAGATAATTAAGACTATATAGAAAAATAAAATTGTTCAGGATAATCTTGTACTCTTCTAATTGACAATTTGGGAACCTGAAGTTAATTCGGCTATCAGAAATACTTAGAGTATTCTGTAGGTAAACATACCGTTTTGTCTGATATCTATTCTTGTTATCCTTACGCATTGACGATTCCTTTCTACTTTACTTCTAAACTCCTCTTTTGAAGCACAAAAGCTATATATATATATATATTAAAATTTATGCCTTACTTTTTAGCTTTTAATTAAAATATATCTTAGTTTTCAAGATTCGAGGATATGATGATGTCCGATGCTTGTGAATGAAACTGGTCACCAATTAGGAAAAATAAAAAGCTTTGGAAAATTGGAAGAGAAATTATTACTTGAATTTGGTTATTATTAGTTATTATTATTATTATTTATTATTATTATTATTATTATTATTATTATTATTATTATTATTATTATTATTATAACAAAATGATAGTTCTATAATCTTTATTATTGTTGTACTTATTATTATTATTATTATTATTATTATTATTATTATATATTATTATTATTATTATTATTATTATTATTATTAACAAAATTAGTTCTATAATCTTTAAAAATTATTGTTTTATTATTATATATTATTATTATTATTATTATTATTATAAACAAAATGATAGTTCTATAATCTTTATTATTGTTGTACTTATTATTATT
>SEYY01024093.1:20000-32500 GCA_009176605.1 Armadillidium nasatum | reverse complement strand
ATAATAATAATAATAATAATAATAATAATAATAATAATAATAATAATAATAAATGTAGCAAAAATAATAGCCTTAATATGATGTTTATAAGATAAAAAATAATAATTATAATTTTAAAGATATTATTATTATTTCTATTATTATTATTATTATTATTATTATTATTATTATTATTATTATTATTATCATTTATTATTATTATTATTCATTTATTATTATTATTATTATTATTATTATTATTATTATTATTATTATTTTAATTAAAAATTTTACATTTAATTCCCAAATGTCTAAAATTTATATTTGGATTTTATTGAGTTTGGTCTAATTATAATTCTTGAAAATAATTTTAAACCGATGTAGAAAACATCATTACAATGTTTTCTTTACACTTTTCGTCTTTATATTGTCAATTATAGATTTTTAATTAAATGAATTCGAATGTTTTCTTTTTTTTTAAATATTGTTTTATTGGGAATATTCCAATTTTAATTGTTTTAAGCAATTTTGTCGCAGAATCAAAATGAAACGAAAATTTTGAGATAATTTTTCTTCTTTTCAGTTTCAGAGTTAGATTAATAAAACATTTGACTTTGTTTGAATCAAATTGGAGGAAAATATGGAAAATCACTTCTAAATCTAAATTCCAATGACTGACATCCTTTACGGAAATCAACATTGGATCCTGCCTTTCTTCATAAAATGATTTCAGACTACCATAAAAACCTATTCATGAAATAATCTTTTCTCAAATTAAACAGTGAGTACGGAATTACGGAAATCAACATTGGATCCTGCCTTTCTTCATAAAAGGATTTCAGACTACCATAAAAACCTATTCATGAAATAATCTTTTCTCAAATTAAACAGTGAGTACAGAATTACGGAAATCAACATTGGATCCTGCCTTTCTTCATAAAAGGATTTCAGACTACCATAAAAACCTATTCATTAAATAATCTTTTCTCAAATTAAACAGTGAGTACAGAATTACGGAAATCAACATTGGATCCTGCCTTTCTTCATAAAATGATTTCAGACTACCATAAAAACCTATTCATGAAATAATCTTTTCTCAAATTAAACAGTGAGTACGCCATTTATGGAAATTTTAAATTCAAACATTCCAAGCCTATACAATATATAATTTTATAGTTTATTATCTACAATGAAAGACCAAAACGATACTCTTGAACACCGATTTGCAAATGAAGTGTCATTTATATTAAACTTACAAGAAGAAGAAGTACCTCAACTTACTCGACAGAGTTCAACTAACACGTCTACAACCAGCATCGAATCGATAGATGGAAAACTAGATAATAAAAATGAAAGATTTAAGAGCCCGCCAGAGGAAGACCATTATGAAATATACACCAAAGCTATTCAACTAAAAGACTCTGGGTAAGCAGAACACGAAATTTCTATTATAAGTCTACAGTTTAATTCATTGAATTTAAACACATAATTAATTTTAATATCTTATTGTCAACAGTCATAGTTAAACCAATTCGGAGCATTTACAAATTTTATAACCTATAAATATTATTCATTAATTTTACAGTGAATTGAGTAATTAATTTCTGTGAGTTATAAAGTTGCAATCAATCTTGGAAAAAAATTCTCTAAGTTTCTCTAAAATTCTCTAAACGTTAACATAGTATAATCAAAGCTAAAATAATAATAAGCTGCAATAAATCAACTCCAATTAAAGTAATCTTCTATATGATTGGCAGTATTTAAAGTGACTGACACAACTACTTTCTAAATAAACAGATGAAGACCTCACCCAAAACAAAATCTAAAAAAAAAGTATAAAAAATTTCTGTGTGAATAATTCTCTAAATCAACACAGTATAATCAAAGTTAAAGTAATAAACTGCAATAAATAAACATTTAGTAACGTAATCTTCTACAAGACTAGCAGTATTTAAAGTTACTGGTACAACTACTTTCTTAAATAAGCATATGAAGACCTCACCCAAAATTAAATCTAACATACACTAAACAACCTTCTGTGTGAATAATTAAGTCTTGAACTATCATAATCTCTCTTGATCCTTGTCTTCTTAAATTCCCTATTCTACTATTAACCTTCTCCTTATCAGGAGAAAATTCAGAAGAAAAATAAAATTAGGGAAAATTACAACAGTAAATGAAAGGAGCAAGAGAAGAGTCAATCTTTATCAATAAAATTAAAATGATTAGAACATTTTTACAACTTTGTGAGTACAGTAAACTTTATATTATAACTGCTCAATACTCAAAACATTTATCAAAATTATTAATTAAAGATATCTTCCGACTAAATAAAAAAATTTATTCATTTGATGGCAAATAATACTAAAAACTAATACTGCTACTACAATTAATCTAATTTCTACTACTATCCCTAATACTTATTAAATTATAAAATATTATTATTATTATTATAATATTTAATATAATAATAATAATAATAATAATAATAATAATAATAATAATAATAATAATAATAATATATAATAATAATAATAATAATAATAATAATAATAATAATAATAATAATAATAATAATAATATTATTATAATAATAATAATAGCAATAATAATTATAATAAAAATAATAATAATAATAATGGATCCATCATTTGATTCCAATGATTTTAAAAAAAAATAATAAAATAGTGAGACTTTTTTTCCTTCAATAGATAATATTATTTTTAAGATATGCGTGGGTCGTTCTCGGGGCAATGGTGATATCGAATATCCTTACAGTAGGGTATGTAAAATCCTTTGGCATAATCTATAATTCTGTCCTTGTTGAATTTCCGAACACGTCTAGTGCTGAAGCTGGACTTATGATGGGTCTTCTCGTAGGGTTTCGAGCTATCCTTGGTAAGTTTAGATTTTTTGTATATATATATGTGTATGTATGTATATATATAATTTAAATATCTTTAATTCTAGAATACTTTTGCTCTAAAGGAAGGACATTGTTTTTTATAAGGGGCGTTTCATGTCATTCTTTGAAACTTTTCTGAATTTTGTTCTTTGTAATGTTTTTATAAGCAATATTAATTCCGTTATAAACTCATATTTAAGTATAGAAAACATTAAAATGTTCAATGAAGGCAAAATGAAGACGTTAATTTTGTTTTACATCAAGATTTTCGTTATTATTATTATTATTTTAAATATTATTATTATTATGGATTTTATTTTAATTAATTTTTATTAATATCTGTATTATTTTAATATTATTATTAATTATTATTATTATTATTATTATTATCATTACTATTATTATTATCATCATTTTTATCATTTTTAATATTATAAATAGCACCAGTAGTAGTAGTTGTAGAATTTGTATTAGTAATAGCTGAATTTGATTATTACTTCCCAACAGCTCCACTGGGTGGCGCCTTTATGTGTCAAACTCGGAAGTAGGATAACAATGATTCTTGGAACAATCCTTTGCTTTGTTGGACTCATTTCTTCTTACTTCTGCACGTCAGTATGGCAACTTTCCTTTAACTCTCGGAGCAGTGATAGGTTATTAATATTGTATATGTGAAACAAATTTGCTATATTGAAATGAATAGAATAAAAATTATGTTGATATATATTCAAATTATGTTTAGTTTGTCTTTAATTCTGGCAGGTGTTGGTGCTTGTTTAATAGAATCAGTTCAAGTGGTCGTACTTACGTACTATTTTGAAAGAGAAATTATCACTAGCGAATGGAATTCGTGTCTCAGGAAATCCAATTGGAGGCATGATTTACCCTTTTATATTACTTCTTCTAATCGAATACTTTGGTTTCCAAACCTTAAGAATAATTTTGGGTTCTATTTTTCTTCACATACTAATTTGTGCTTTTCTTATTCGTAGTCCGAAGATTACACAGAAAAATTCAGATTTTAAGTAGCATGAGAAATTTTAAAGTAGAAGCTTCTAAAAAAGCAGAACTTTATAAAACATTAAATAATCGCATTCAAAATCCAACGAAGAAATCAAAAAGAAAATCTTTTGAAATTCATTATTTAAAAAATGGCGTCTATTGGATTTTTATCCTTTCATCAATTACAATTACATTTTCAATCCCAATGGTTAGTTTTTACATTCCAATTTACAGCAAAAGTTTTGGATTATCTTCAGAGGAAATATCTCTGCTATTATCCTTTCAGTCATTAACAGATGCCATACTACGGATTACAATAGGCTTCATGAGCAACAGAAATCTTTACAAAAGATTGCATGGATTTATATTTTGGTAAGTGGACAACAAAATTTTTATACAATTGTTTAATGAAAAAAAGTGTTGCATTATCATTTGTATTTTCTTTCAGGTACATGGATTTATATTTTGGCAAATAAACAACAAGTTTTTTTAAAATAACTGTTTAATGAAAAAATGTTGCATTTTATTTGTATTTTCTTTCTTAAATTTGCAATGACGTGATTGTCATTTTTTTAAAAAGCAATTTGAGAAGTAAAAGTTAATCAATGTTATTTAAATAACTAATGAAAAATGTTATACTTTAGCCGTGATTCTCCCTTCAGTGTAAAATGGCGTGATTATCATATTTTATAAAAGTAATTTGAGCAATAAAGATTTTTACAATAAATGTTAATCAGTCATTTAATTTTTTCATTCTAATATTTGTATTAAAATCAAATACTACAATCGATGATTTCATCTCAAATTCTTCTTTAATATTTACAGCTTGTTTATGGGAAGTATTGGAGCCTGTTTAATACCCATTTTGCACTTACCAGTGGGAGATGTACTTGGCAGTGCTGCTCTATAGTACTGGTAATGCTGGATACTTTGCTTTCCTAAATGTCGTACTAACGGAACAATTTGGGAAAACGTCGATAGCAACTACTTGGGGCTTTGCAAGGATGGTACAAGGAATATTCAGTTTCATCAACCCTTCTCTTATAGGTATTTAGAACATTTTTTTTTTTGGAATTTTTGATGTGAAAAATTACTATATAAGAAAGAGTTGAGAAAAGGAAGGAGTCAAAAACAGTATTTTATGAAACCTTGAAACCCTTTATTAAGTTAATATTAATCTGGCACAAATTATTATTATTATTATTATTATTATTATTATTATTATTATTATTATTATTATTAAATGTTAGGAAAAATATATTTGAATAATATTTTTGCTATTTTCATAAAAAAAAGTTATCATTAAGGAATAAAATGGTATTCATCCCACTTTACCTGTTTGAAATCACACAGCATGTCAATTGCAATTCAAATTATTTAATTGTATAAATATATTTTTCACATGAATTTTTAGGTAAAAATTATATTGATTTTCTTAATTTTAATGTTTTAATGTTTGTTTAATAAATATACAAAAAGATTTTTAATTTGCCATCATTATTACTATTGTTATAATTATTAAGATTATTATTATTATTATTATTATTATTATTATTATTATTATTATTATTATTATTATTATTATTATTCATTATTATTATTATTATTATTATTATTATTATTATTATTATTATTATTATTATTATTATTATTATTATTATTATTATTATTATTATTATTATTATTATTATTATTATTATTATTATTATTATTGCCATTATTGCAATTTTTATAATTATTATTATAAGTAGTAGTAGAAGTAGTACAATAGATGTAGTAGAATTATAATCTACCATATTTATTTAATAAATTTTATTCAACTGAAGTATAATAAACTATTATTAATTAACTTTATTAATTATTAATTAATTATTATTATTATTATTATTATTATTATTATTATTATTATTATTATTATTATTATTATTATTATTATTATTATTATTATTATTATTATTATTATTATTATTATTATTATTATTATTATTATTATTATTATTATTATTATTATTATTATTATTATTATTATTATTATTATTATTATTATTATTATTATTATTTTTTATTATTATTTATTATAAGCTCGAAGTACATGCAGCAATAGTAGTAATAGTGGTAGTGATAGTAGTATCAGTAAAAATAATAATAGTATTAGCGGTAGTAATTGCAATAATAATAGTAGTTGTATTATATTAGTATTAGTCGTAAAATTATTTTATAAAAATATTAAAATTTAATTCAATATTATTTAATATTAATATTGAATAAATTTTTATCACAACTTCACTAATTAAAAGCCAGAATAAAACTTTACTTCCTTTTATTTCTTAATTACGTATTCTTTTTTCTTTATTTTAGGGACCATTATCGATGCTAGCGACAGTTATGTTATTCCATTTATGTTTATGGGAGGAGGAATGTTTGTTTCAGGACTACTATTGCTTCTGGAACCCATTGTTATCAAGATAACCAATTCGCCGATAATTATTACTTGAAAATAATTCTAACTAGGGATGGAGTGAAATATCGGTATCGGTATCGGTATTGGCAAGTATCGGCATATTTTAAAGTATCGGTATCGGCCTTTTCAGTTTCGGTAAAAATTTTGTATAGTGTATCGGTAGTGGTATCGGCAGATTTTTAGGTATCGGTATCGGTATCGGTAAAAATTTTGGTATCGCTCCATCCCTAATTCTAACATTATATTGAAGTTTATATAAAAAATTTCCTTTCTTTGGAACAAAAACTGAAGAGCTGTAGCGCGATTTAAAGAAATTCGCCAAATATTCTGCAAAGGAAGTACTGAACTCGTTCATAACAATAGTTTGATTTTGTTTTTGTACCTCTGCTGTTTTCTATTTATTTTATATTATAATTTTATATTATAAATTGTTTTATTTTTATTATATTACCTTAATATTTTATTTTTAGGATTATAATAAACTTAAAAGAACTTGCATCTAGACCAAGCAAAATATAATTCAGATATAATCTTTCCATGCTGATTCAGCATCTATACCTGGATTTATTTCAAGGTCAAAATTTTTAGTTACGCACATGTACTGAATTGGAATCTTGTCATTTTGTTACACAATTTTAATATATAATAATGAAATGCTTATTATTTTTCAAATAGTTCGGCTAAAAATATTTCAATATTATCCGACAAGATGCACAATTTTTTTTGGTATTATTCATTAAATTTAATATTAATTAAAATCTGAGCACATGAAAAAGCTGTAATAAGTTGGGAAATCTTCATAAATCGATATGACTCTTTAACTATTAGTTCAGTTGCTACTATTAAAGCGTGATGTCTCTGAATCATTCTCTCTCTCTCTCTCTCTCTCTCTCTCTCTCTCTCTCTCTCTCTCTCTCTCTCTTTGATTAAAAATTATACTCACAATTATCGTGGCATTAACTGCTGGTCTTATGATAGATCATATATAAAAGACTATATGAACCACCATATCAATTTTTGCTTAAATAAGTGAGAACTTTGCTTCATACGCACAGATAAGGAATATTTCTTGGATTAAAAGTTGAAAATAGCCAATTAATAATTTTTTGAGTTTAAACTGAGAGTCCAATATTGAAGGTTTGCTACTCATATATGGTGTACTTTGAGTTATGTGGGATTTACACAAAGATTGAAAAACAAACAAGTATGACAACAGTACGATGTCAGACAACCAATCGTGTATATAATTGTTAAATATGTGTGATCAGTGTATTTAGTCTCTCAAAAAATTTAAATTTAGAAATACAGATTAAGAATTAGCTTGAAAACTTATTCCCATTGCTGAGAGATTTTGCTCCAGTTTCACTCCTTGAAGATCTTGCTCTACATGATGATATGCCATAGATTTACTTTTGAGTAAAGAATATTTAGCTGAATCAACTGATAAGCAACCATTTTTCCTAAATAAAAAATAAAAAAAATTTAATCGGAAATCTTTCACTGTCAAAGGAAAAAGGTAGAAAAAAGTTTTGATGCATTGTCAAAGGAAAAAGGTTTGATACTCCGACCAATGCAAAGGAACAAAGGAACGTCCTAAAGGAAAGTACAGAAGTGTCTATTTTTCATTCTAGCTATTGAGGCACTTTTTAAGTACGGGATTCCCGAAGTGGGAATCCCTCAAGCACGTGAGTCAATCACTTTACCGTTCGAGCCACGGTAGACGGCAAATTGAGTTTAAATTGAGGCTTAGCTGCCATTTCAAATAAAGAAGTAATGCGTTCCTCTATCTTGATATCAGTGAACTGATACATGAAATGGGACATGATAAGTTATTGGTGATTGTTCATGAACTCTTTTCGATAATGGTTATGAAAAACATTTTTTCAATGTTTATTATGTTGTTTGTATAAATATAAAGTACTATTCATTGAACATCATTCTGAAGTAAAAGTTATCCAGTACATTAACGGAATATATGGTTAGATTCAAAGTAGATTTTCCTTGTTCTAGGGCTGCACGAGATAAAAATAAAACAGAACCGTGGAAATATTAAAGATAGATTCTATGTTAAATCCTAAATGAAATCATGGGACCTTTTGAAATAAAACCCTATATGTCATTAGGAAAAAGCTACATATGATTTAGTACTTTTTGTTGCAAGACTATGATCAGAGTCCAGTAGGAGTTTACCATAGAATTAAAACTTATGTGCTCAATATAAGTATCAACCAAACACCATTTAAAATTTAAGCTTACAGTGAAATTTCCCACAAATTCTGTTATGGTGTGTTCAAAGCATCCCTCCACAGACGATATGTTTGAGCCTGATTCTATATGAGTGTTGATATAATATCAGGAATCATTCTGCAAAGCATTATCCTTGGTTGGTAGAATGTGTTGCATAAAGAGGTGATACAGCCATAAAAGGGGGTCATCAATAATTTTTAAAATCTATGTGGTTGATGATGGACAAGAATTCCAATACCTTGTAATGAAAAATTGACATGGAAATAGATCGATCAAAAGTGAATAAAACTGTTTGGATAAGCCATGGCTTTTGTAGGGGGATAGGATCCTTTTTACCTTTAAAGAACGAAATTTCGAATTTCACAATAATAATTTTATTTTTGACATTTCAGTACTCTGGAAAATAAACTAGGCATAACTAAAACTTTTATGCATTTTTTATTGTAAAATTTATGTATGTACAATGGTCTGCGAGTGGGTGACTATGAGATAGTGTCGCCATTGACCGTGAAAGAGAAAAACTCTTTGTTTTTTTTTGTTTTTGGAGGAGGGGGGGGGGATGAAGAAAATAGTAAAAAGTGTATTTACATTTTTCTTGCTGTTAATAGTTTCTATTTATCATACCATTAACATCTCAATTAATATCGCAAAATCTGTTTTGAATTTTATTTTTCAGGAAGAAAAAATTAGAAAATCAATTGACATGAAATCACCTTCACGTCATGTCAGTCTCAAAATACCATTGTTCAGACTTGAATTATAAATTGCGTATCATTTCTTAATATATTTTAAATTGCCGTATTATAAACAGATGTTCAGGAATGCAATGATTACTTAGGTAATATCAATCAATTTTCTTAAAGTAATTATCCATTCAAATGTATTTCTCTTTTTTGGTTAATTTAGGTATCCAAGAATAAAATAAAAAATAGCTTTAAATATTAGAATATTTTTTTTTTACAAAAAATTTTTTTAGGCAATTTTTTTAATGATGCAAAAATGTTTCAAATAATACATAATCTAACTTTTAATATTTTATTTTGATAAAAAAAGTTTTACACTGTAAAATCAAAAAAACTAATTATATATTAACATAAAAAATAAGAATGATATATATATATATATATATATATATATATATATATATATATATATATATATATATATATATATATATATATATATATATATATATATATATTTATATATTTATAATTAAATAATAATAATAAAAAAAAATACAAAAAAAAAAAAAAATAAAAAATAAAAATAAATTTAAAAATTTTTGAAAAAAAAAATAATATATTAATTAATTATATAATAATAAAAAATATTTTGAAATTTTTTAAAATTTTCCAAAATCGTTCTTCAATTTTTTATGATGAGACTAAAATTCTTATTTTCTTTCCTAAATTGTTACCATATCATTTAAGTAATTACTACTGCAGAATTGGTAATGTTGATGATAGTTGGTTCAAAAAGTAACAATATTCAAGTAATTACTACTGCAGAATTGGTAATGTTGATGATAGTTGGTTCAAAAAGTAACAATATTCAAGTAATTACTACTGCAGAATTTATTATTTTGATGATAGTTGGTTCAAGAAGAACAAAATATTTAAGTAATTACTACTGAAAATTTGGTATTTTTGATGATAATTTGTTTAATCAACATTATTCAAGTAATTACCACTGCAGAATTGGTAATTTTGATGATAATTGATTCAAGAAGTACCAATATTCAAGTAATTACTACAGCAGAATTGGTAATTTCGATGATGATAGGTTCCAGAAGTACCAATATTCAAATAATTACTACAGCAGAATTGGTAATTTTGATGACAATTGACTCAAGAAGTACCAATATTCAAGTAATTACCACTGGAGAATTGGTAATTTTGATGATAATTGGTTCAAGAAGTAACAGTATTGCTGAGAAAAATATTCCTCCTCCCATAAAGATGAATGCGACGACAAAACTACCACTGGCATCAATAATGGCTCCTAAAAGAATAAGATTTAGGGAAAAGGTAATTAAAGTCTATTTTAAGTTTATTAATAATAATAATTAATAATAATTAATAATTAATTAATAATTAATAAAGTTAATTAATAAAGTTTATTATACTTCAGTTGAATAAAATTTATTAAATAAATATGGTAAAAAAAAAAAAAAAAAAAAAAAAAAAAAAAAAAAAAAAAAAAAAATTATAATAATAATAATAATAATATTAATAATATAATAATAATAATAATAATAATAATAATAATAATAATAATAATAATAATAATAATAATGATAATAATAATAATAATAATAATAATAACAATAAGAATATAATAATAATAATAATAATAATAATAATAATAATATAATAATAATAATAATAATAATAATAATATAATAATAAAAATAATAATTATTAATAATAATAATAATAATATAATAATAATAATAATAATAAGAAGAAGAAGAAGAAGAAGAAAAAAATAAAAAAAAAAAAAAAAAAAAAAAAAAAAAAAAAAAAAAAAAAAAAAAAAAAAAAAAAAAAAAAAAAAAAAAAAAAAAAAAAAAAAAATTAATAAAATAAAAATAATAATATATATTATTATTATTATTATTATTATTATTATTATTATTATTATTATTATTATTATTATTATTATTATTATTATTATTATTGTTGTTGATAAGGGTAATAATAATTATAATAATAATAATAATAATAATAATAATAATAATAATAATAATAATAATAATAATAATAATAATAATAAATAATAATGTAATAATAATAATAATAATAATAATAATAATAATAATAATAATAATAATAATAATAATAATAATAATAATAATAATAATAAAATAATAATAATAATAATAATAATAATAATAATAATAATAATAATAATAATAATAATAATAATAATAATAATAAAATAATAATAATAATAATAATAATATAATAATAATAATAATAATAATAATAATATAATAATAATAATAATAATAATAATAATAATAATAATAATAATAATAATAATAATAATAATAATAATAATATCATTCTATTTATATTTCAACCATAGACCAGTTTGTTTAAGGTTTTAGGAAACAGTTAACTTTTACCAAAATAATTTTAAGAAAAAGAATGTTAAATAAACCATTTTGAATTACACTTAGTAAATTTTAACTTTATTATTTATTAATCTATTTATAAATTTCCCTTTATTTATTATTTATTTATATACTCTTTAGTAGTTTTTTAACTCTGGAAAATAAGTAACTTGAAAAAAAATATCGAAAATAATATCGAATATATAATATCGAAATAATATCGAAATATAAAATAATATCGAAAACCATATTTATGGTATATGCAAAAAATTTCATCCAGGACTTTTAATTCTTTATCAATATTGGTAATTTAATTTATTTGGTAATTTAATTAGTTTATATTGGTATTTTAATTTATTTGGTAATTTAATTAGTATTTATTGGTATTTTAATTTATTTGGTAATTTAATTAGATTATATTATTAATGCAATTAATTTGGAAAATTAATCAGAATGAATTTTGAAATTTAATTAAATAAAATAGAATTTAATTAATTTAGTAATTTAATTAGATTGTTGATTCAATTAATTTGGTAAAGTAATTAAAATAAAATTGCAATTTAATTAATTTAGTAATTTAATTAGATTATATTGGTAACTTAATTATTTTGGTAATTTAATTTGATTATATTGGTAACTTAATAAATTGCTTTGGTAATTCAATTAATTTTGCAATTCAAGACAATAAATTGGTAATTTATTTAATTTGGTAATATAATTTGGTAATATTCGTAATTTAATAAAATTATATTGGTAATTCAATTAATTTAGACACAATTAGAATA
>SEYY01024093.1:0-15000 GCA_009176605.1 Armadillidium nasatum | reverse complement strand
TATATATATATATATATATATATATATATATATATATATATATATATATATATATATATATATATATATATATATATATATATATATATATATATATATATATATATATATATATATATATATATATATATATATATATATATATATATATATATATATATATATATATATATATATATATATATATATATATATATATATATATATATATATATATATATATATATATATATATATATATATATATATATATATATATATATTATATATATATATATATATATATATATATATATATATTATATATATATATATATATATATATATATATATATATATATATATATATATATATATATATATATATATATAATATAAATTTATATATACGTAAAGATCATAAAACATTTAAATTGTAAGCATTAGTTGAAAATTATTTGTTGACAACAAAATTAAAAAAAATTGTCAAAAAATATTTTGCTGACAATAATAGATTGATTTAAACATATTAGAGGAATAAATGTTCAGAAAATAAAATGAATATTTTTAATAATAATAATAAGAATAATAATAATAATAATAATAATAATAATAATAATATACATAATTATACAAATTATATAGATAAGCTCTTCGAATGTCATGTTGACACAAGCACGCACACACTCACACACGCAAACACATGTACACACACACACACACACAATATATACATATATATATATATATATATATATATATATATATATATATATATATATATATATATATATATATATATATATATATATATATATATATATATATATATATATATATATATATATATAATATATATCCTCATCACGCCAGAAGTGTGAAAATCATCTTTTGTTAACATGGTTCTGTTTGAGATAAACAAATTTTATAAAATTGTTTGCATCTTATTAATATAAATATATTATATTTAATATTTTTTTTTTTAAAATCACATAATTGTTATGTATTTTTTATGATTGTATTCATGTTTATTACCATATTTAGAAGTTAAGTGATTCATTTTTTTTTTTTTTTTAAAGGAAGAAATTTTAAATACAAATCAGTTATTTAATATTTGAGTATGCTTCCTAATTAAAAATCTTATCAAGAACTTGCAATGAATGATTTTAAAGTCTCTGTGTTGTGTGATATATTTTAACCAAAGAACTTAGAATATAAAAACATTGTTGCACGCATTTTGTTTCTTTTGAATATTAATTAAAACATGTTTAATTATTTATTTCTGGTTACCAAAAAAAAAAACTTCCTACTTTTATAGCAATGACAGAAAAATTTTATACTACAAGTTATAAATGGTTTTTGAATGCTTTAAAAATATATAAAAAATCTTCAATAAAAAGTCTTAAGATACAGTCTGTAAGTTCTCTCTCTATTTCTCTATCTCTCTCTCTCTTTTCCTCCATCTCTATCTTTCTCTTTCTCTATATCTTCGTAAAAAATTCGAGATGTCAAACTCCAGATTTAAAATATTGTCACAATCAGGAAAAAGTAGTTACATGACATTTTCGGAATAAAAAATAGGATTTTTGGAATGAAAGAATTTACAGTAAGGAGAGAAAGTTGACTAATAAATGCTTAAAGAAATTTACTGACAACAGTGAAGGTTGCGAGATAGTTTTATAATAACATACACTAAAAAGTATGAGATTATTTAAATGAATGATTTGTGAAAATCAAAATCCGCCCCAAGTAATGGTTATTAACCCTGTGAGTAGGTTCATCCGAGGATGAACCAAGGATTTCAAGGGCAGACGGCACACATCCGCTGAATAACCAGGGCTATCTCGGATGCCGATCTTGATTCCACCAACAGCAAGCACGCAGCTGGTGTATTATTACGCATAATTAGGCGAGCTAAGCGCAAGAGAGAACTACTCAAATTTCTCTACTCCAACTCGTACTCGAACCTGGACCTCTCGCTTGCTGAGCGAGTGCTCTACCACTGAGCTATGGAGCACTGTTTAATTTGTTTTACGAAATTTTTAATTAATAATATGAAAACTGTTGTTCAACTTACCCACAATCTTTAAGCTGAACAGCTTTTGTGTGAGCTTTAGGGTCAATGTTCTCCGACGAAATATTATATCTTTCATGTCTCTCTTCTTTGCTAACTGTACTTTTATCTGTAGATACGATAGTAGTCGATGAAGTGTGTGTCGAACTGTGGTCAGTAAGTTGAGGTAATTCTTCTTGTAAGTTTAATATATCTATTAATTCACCCACAAATCGTGGCTCACAAATACCACTGAGGTCTTTCATTATAAATGGAAAAAAAGGTGCAAAATATATCTATTTAAAATCACACTAATAAGGCACCTTTCCTTAAAGAAAACATTGGATATTGTTTAATATGCTGCTTGATAATATCTCAAACATATACATAGGATCATTTTATCAGCTATAATGATCTTAGAAACTGATAATAAATTAATTCATTTTACAATTTGCTGACAAAATATATTTATTTTTATGGATGCCATAAACATTAAATAAAATTAAGATTTTTTTTTGTTCTGTTTCTTACAGTAATTTACAAAATAGTCCCCCTCCCTCATACACACGCACGCACACACACACACACACACACACACACACATATATATATATATATATATATATATATATATATATATATATATATATATATATATATATATATATATATATATATATATATATATATATATATATATATATATATATATATATATATATATATATATATATATATATATATATATATATATATATATATATATATATATATATATATATATATATATATATATATATACTAAATGTTTCTCACATTCTTATCATCCCTCCTGTTAGGTCAGGCCTGTCAGGTGCCACACCTCGCGAATCTTCTCCACATCTTTCTGTCAGCAAATATTCGATTCTCCTCTTCTTCGCATAGCCTCTGCAATAGTCTCCTTCCACCTCTTACATGGTTTACCCGCAGGTCTTCAATCCAAAATCCTCATCAGCCTCTCTGTCTCCTCCATTCTCCTCACGTGCCCAAACCATCTCAACTGTTTCTCTCTACACGCTACAAGACTGGTTCTTCTCCTAACTCCACTTTCACCCTTTCTCTTCTCACTCGGTCTCTCAGTGATATTCGTCTAATAACACTGAGCATCTTCCTTTCTGCTTCCTCCAACCTAATCCTCTGCAACGTATTAATCTTCCAGCATTCCGGTTCATACAGCAAGATCGTCCTCAAGATTGTCTTATATTTCAATACATTTATTTGCTTTGGTATTTCTTTCCCTCTAAGCAGTGGGTACAACATTCCTACATTTTGTGAAAATTTCTGAATTCTTTCCTTCAGTTCGTCGTCCGACATTCTCCGTCCAACCAGGATCACTCCAAGTATTTACATTTATTTACCAGTTTGAGCCTACTCTCTCCTACATTCACCACCATCTCCAATATCTCTCTCTGCTTTGCTATCACCAACACTTTTGTTTTTCCTTTGTTTATTTTAATACCCATTGCATTCATCACCTCGTTCCATCTGTTCAGAGCCTCCTCTAATTCCCTAATTTCCATTGTTATTACTACCGCGGCCTCGGCGTAAACCAGTGTGTGCTCTCTTTCTTCCATCGTAAATAATCTCCCGAAACAGGCATCCAGATATAGCACAAAGAGTAGCGGAGACAATACACTTCCTTGTATTACTCAAGACGTCACTCTAAACCAGTTCTCTCCCTCCTCTCTTCTGACCATATTTATTGGTTCTTCATACATACTTTTTTATAGCTAGTATCAATCCCTTCGATATGTTGTACACTGGATCCTCTAATACTCTCAGAGTCTCTCCCTGTTTATCTTGTCGAACACCTACTCCAAATCTATAAATGTTACGTATGCTTTTTTATCCCACTCTATAATCTTCTCTGTTAGTATTTTCATATAAAAAATTGAAGTCCGTCTTACCTTTTCCCATCCTGAAGCCACGTTGCCAATCTCCTATCTTATTTTTAACTTTTCTTTTAGTCTCACCTCAAGAATTCTTTCACATAATTTACTCGCCCCCACCAGAAACGCAATTATACCTCTGTAATTTCCACACTCTTTCTTTTATCTTCCTTCTCGTGAATCGGGCAGATTACTGCTTTTCTCCATTCCTTTGGCATTTTTCTCTCTCTCTCCACGCTTGGTTTAGTAATGCTGTAAGAAATTCGGGAACTCCCTTACCTTTCCCGAATGGTTCTTTATTCAATCCGTCATATCCAGGACTCTTCTCACTTATCAACGTTCTAGTTGCTCTATTCCTTCCTCTCGATCTATTCCTCAACGCATCTCACTCACCAGTCCCTCTTTCGAGGGTGCTTCTCTCTTCTCCCAAACTTCCTCCCCTCATCTACATTCAACAGTTCTACAAAATACTCTATCCATATCTTCCTCCATTAGAGGCTCTACCTTCCTATTCAACACTACCTGTGCTTCTGGCTCCATACTTCTCCTCATATATTTGGCCATTCCGTATATGAGCTTCTTTGTTACTCAAGACCTCTCTTAATTCTCCTCTTATCTTTTTCTATGTGGAATTTTTACTTCTCTTCTTTACTTTCTCTGCATGATTTCTTGCGTTGCGTATATATATATATATATATATATATATATATATATATATATATATATATATATATATATATATATATATATATATATATATATATATATATATATATATATATATATATATATATATATATATTTTTTTTTTTTTTTTTTTTTTTTTTTTTTTTTATGTCTCCTCCGGTGGGCAAAGGCCCAAGGCCTACCAAAATCCACCGGAGTTGGGAAGTAATCGGATTCGGGGTCGCTAATGGCCGACGTGACCCGATACACGGCGTTTAAAAGTGTGCAAGTCAAAGGAAGTTGGGAAAACAGATAAAGGGAGTGTGTTCCAGACTTTACCAGTAGAGTACATGTAAGATTGAGCATAGCGGTTAAGTCTGGGGTCGGAGAGTTGGACAGAGAAAGGATGAGACTGTGTAGAAAGACGTGTCGCACGAGCCCTTCTCAAGTGGAGGAGGTATGCGACGTGAGAGTTCAGAAGAGCCAATGTCCGTTGTAATAGCGATAGTATAGAGAGAGTGACGCAACAATTCGACGGGAAGAAAGAGATTGGAGAGAGTTAGTAAGAGCAGGAGAGTTGATAAGACGAAAAGCCCTAGACTCCACCTTTTCAAGATGAGCTGTATGTGTGGACCACCCCAGATATGCGAGGCGTACTCCATACAGGGGCGAACAACACCCCTATACAGAGCAAGCAACTGGGGTGGCGTAAAAAAACTACGAAGGCGCCACAGAACACCCAACCTCTTAGAAGCTTGTTTAGAGAGAGAGAGATAATGTGATCTTTCCAAGAAAGATCACGAGAAAAAGAAACACCGAGAATATTGAGAACAGATGAAGGTTTGAGTTGAGTGTTTTCGAAGAAGATGTCATAGTTGTGTGGAAGATTGTGTCGAGTAGAAAGATGGAGGAATTGAGTTTTTGAGGCATTGAAAACGACCATGTTTTCTCTGCCCCAATTTGAAATCAGGGATAGATCAGAGGTCAGATGCTCCAAGGCAATCCTTCTTGCGTCTAATAACTGTTGTTGGGAGGGACGTCTTTCAAATTGAAAGGAATAATGAAGGGTGGAGTCATCGGCATAGGAGTATAGGAGACGAAGTAATAGAGAGAAGATCATTGATGAAAATTAGAAAAAGAGTTGGAGAAAGGACAGATCCTTGAGGAACACCACTATTTATAGATTTATAGGAGGAACGGTGGCCGTCTACAACAGCTGCTATAGAACGACCAGAAAGGAAATTAGATAGAAGGTCACAGAGAGAAGGATAGATTCCGAAAGAGGGAAGTTTAGAAATCAAAGCTTTGTGCCAGACTCTATCGAAAGCTTTCGATATGTCTAGCGCCACAGCGAAAGATTCACCGAAACCCCGAAGAGCGGAGGACCAAGAGTCAGAAAGTAGGGAAAGAAGATCACCAGTAGAACGTCCTTTACGAAATCCATACTGGCGATCAGAGATAAGATTGGAAGAATTGAGATGTTTCCAAATCTTCCTGTTAAGGATAGATTCGAAAACTTTAGAAAGAACGGAGGTTAAAGAAATTGGACGATAGTTAGAGGGTTGAGAAGGGTCCCCCTTCTTCGGTACAGGTTGAATGAGCGCACGTTTCCAAATAAGAAGGGAAGATCGAAGTAGAAAGGCAAAGACGAAATAGTTTACCAAGGCAGGTGCAAGCTCAGAAGCACAAGTTTTGAGAACCGCAGGAGGAATACCATCAGGACCATACGCCTTCTTAGTGTTAAGCTCAGAGAGAGAGAGCAAAATATATATATATATATATATATATATATATATATATATATATATATATATATATATATATATATATATATATATATATATATATATATATATATATATATATATATATATATATATAATATATATTATATATATTATTATATATAATATATATATATATATATATATATATATATATATATATATATATATATATATATATATATATATATATATATATATTTATATATATATGTATATTATTTTAATATTATTAAAATTTTTTCTTTTAATTATTATTATTATAATAAAAAAAATAAAAAAAAAAAAAAAAAAAAAAAAAAAAAAAAAAAAAAAAATTAAATAATAATAAAAAAAAAAAAAATAAAAATATTCATATAATTTTTTCTGACATTTTCATGTTTTTTTTTTTTTTTTTTTTTTTTTAAATATATTAATGTTACATTTTCTGGTTGTTCTGAGTTTTTTTGAACAAGAGATTCTATGGAAAATTTTCATTCCTATTTCTCAGTCTTGAAGTGAGAGCTTAAATTCTCTCATCGCCTTTATCTTTTCTTTAATTAAAAGAAAAAAGAAAAGATAAATGCACTCTTTTTATGCATTCTTCTCTCTCACTCTACTGCAGCCTCACCAAACTGAAACTTCAAAACTATTTTAAAAAAAAGGAAAAGAAAAGAGAGATTTTGAAGTTTCAGTTAAAAAAAAAAAAAAAAAAAAAAAAAAAAAAAAAAAAAAAAAAAAAAAAAAAATTATTATTATTATTTGTGAAGTTTTTATCTTTTACGTTTTAAAATATTTTTATTCTTTATTTTGGAAATTCGTTGAGGAATTATTAATATCGTAAGCATATTTCCTTCTTAATTTTAAATTAATTTTAATCTGGATGCAAAGTTGAATTTTGATGTGGTTGGTGAATTTTTATTTTGCTGGATTACATTAAATCTTTGAAACACATCCAAAAAAAGTAATTTCGTTGAAGAGTATTTGCTGAAGTAAGTAGTTATATATTTATATAAAATAATAATCTTGGAGTATTTATTTCATAATTGCTAACTGTAACCATTTACATTTTAATTTTTAATGTTAAATATTCTGATACCATTTTGTTTTTTAAGATATATTAGTAGAACCTTTCAAATTGTTCATGCTAAGAGCTATCCCCATTTTTTAAGACACTTCGTAGATATGAAATCAAAATCTGTATTTTTAGAAATATATTCTCTAGTATATAAATATTTTTGTGATTAAATTACTGCAGTTTTTTGTTCATTGAAATTCATGAAAGTTTTAATATCATGCTGTCAGTTTTAGTGGATATATAATTTCTCTGATACCAATGTAAGGCATTTTATTATATCCGGTTCAACGAAAATGCCGTCTACAGCTTTTTTGAAACCTTTTTTCCGATGGCAATTTTTATTTGATTTCTTCAATCCTTGTCCATCATTAGTCATGGCTTTTACAAAGCATTTCATTAGACCCATTTGAAGATATTCCTTTCTATTAGGATATTTTTGGGAACATATTGACAACTCTTATTTCCTCTCTCCAATGGATATCGAGTACATATTTTCGTATTTCTAAGCTATATTCTTCGAAAGAGGAAAACCATTTTAGATCCACGAAAATAGTTATTTTTTAATTAATTGCTTTCAGATTCAAATCCATCTAATTTTATATTTCTTTCACAATGTTAATTAATATAAGCCACAGGTTTCAAGGGTTTATCATAACCAATGAGCAAGAACAGCTTTGAAACAAATTTTATTCGAGTCTCTAAACGATCTCTAATGGTACTCTACATTTCACGTTTTGTATAATGCATGAAATCACTGACGACGATAAAGAAGGAAGCATTTTTTCCTTAGTATGGGGATAACAGCTGAATTTCTATGTCGAGAACAGAAAATTGAAGTTTTGAAGTATTTTAATGATTTTACTCTTTTTCAAAGGGCTATATCTCGGAACAAACGAATCGGATCGAATAACATATTTAGAGGAATTTGTAGCCCCATTACCTCTCTATACATCTACCTTCTGCTTTTTTATGATAATGACAATTTGATCGTAAATTACTTAATTTATGATGAATTAAGAAATGGTGCAATTTCTCAGAAGATTATGATGAACATTTTTTTTATCTTAATGGCAATCAAGGGATTCATCATCGGACGGGATATGATCTTCGAATGAATCAAATTTTGAAGAAACTTTAACAGTTGACTCTGAACCTTAGGAACTGGTTTTAAAGCTACATTTTAATTTACTAATTAAGCTTTAGATCTGTTTTTCATGTGAAGACAAAAACGCTAATCATACAAAATTAACATTTAGTTACATGATTAGTCAGCTCAAACTATACCAATGGTGCAGCATAATTCATTTACTTGTTTTCTATTCAGCCTCGCCTAATATCCAAAACAGACAGTATGAATGTGAATCGAACTTTCCATCATGATCTCCAAGTTAACCTTCAAAATAACATAGGATATTCTTTAAGTTTAGTACCATACTTTCGTTGGTCATTTTAATTAACTAAGTTTCCCACATTTAAAAAAACTATATTCGAATTATGATCTATCACAAGAGACTAGATAATACAATAAAAACTCAAAGTACTAATCAGATAGAGAGAAGTCAATTGAAATTTAACGTTGTGACAATAAAAACAAAATCTGACAATTACTGAAAAAAAATTCATATCTACTATAATGTTTATCCTGATTTTTACTATTTTATGTGCACAGGTGTTAATAAATTTAATGGATAATACTAGAATATGTTAACACTTAATTATAGGATTATTTCCAAAATATATTGATTAATATGTACAGAATTATAATTCGTAAAATAGGTATTATAATTATAACATGACAATGACAAAGTTTCTGTCATGATCATAAAATGTGACAAAATAATTCCCACTATAGATTCGGAATCTGAAAAATCGATTTATCCAAAATTGCCAAAATATCTTTGGTATTAAATTCTTTGTTATATATATTAATATCATTATAATAAAAAATAAGGTATAATATCATGCAATAACATAAATATATTTAATGAAAATCTTCATATTTAATTTATCATATTCTAAAAATTATTTTCAAGTAATTACAATCGACGATTTTGTTATCTTGATGACTAAAGGTTCAAGAAGAAATAGTATTCCGGAAACAAGCATTCCTCCTCCCATGAAGATAAATGCAGCTATAAAACTGTCTGTTGCATCAATAATGGCTCCTAAAATAAAATAAAATATCAACTTATAAACTTGAAGTTAGATAGGTTTAACTTTAATTATATGGCATGTGAGTATTTACCCTATTATTATTGTTTAACAAAACTTCTGATATTTTTACAAATAGTAACACGCATAATAATAACAATAATAATAATAATAATAATAATAATAATAATAATAATAATAATAATAATAATAATAATAATAATAATAATAATAATAATAATAATAATAATAATAATAATAATAATAATAATAATAATAATAATAATAATAATAATAATATAATAATAATAATAATAATAATAATAATAATAATAATAATAATAATAATAAAAATAATAATAATAATAATAAAACATTTTCATAACTATTATACAAAAGAAAAGCCTGGCAAATGTTTTACAAATTTGGAAGAATAGGAATTTATTTAGAAGGAAATGTAATCCAGTTTAGCGATTTAAATAAATTGTAAATAATTTGTTGCTTAAAATCGCCAGCAAAAAGAGACCTAAATAATTGGTGAGTAATAATCTCCATCCAACCATGTATTTCAATTAAATAACAAAAAAATTTACAGTGATATTCATATTGCATTAAAATTATATTATTTATCTTTATCATTCTTTATTCCTTACCATCTATCCATAATCATTTACTTATGCTTGTTTTATGAAGCTTATTTCTAGATTTGTTTTATTTAATTTACTATTGCCAATTAGTAAAAATAAATTTATGCCAAACATAATTGCTAAGAAGAAGAGTATAAAAAAAGAAGTAAAACGAATGTGACATTGTTCTAAGTACCTATAAGGAGAAGGATTGATAAAATTGAATATTCCTTGTACCATCCTTGCAAAGCCCCAAGTAGTTGCTATCGAAGATTTTCCAAACTGCTCGGTCAGCACGACGTTTAGGAAGGCGTAATATCCGGCACTACCGGTGCTAAACAGTAACATTGCCAAATATATCTGCCACTGCTGTGAGCAGAAAGGTATTAAAAACGCTCCGATACTTCCCACAAAGAGACTATTAAAATGAAAGGAAAAAATATTAAAGAAAGTGCTTAATAGATATTTATACCTGCTTATTCTAGGAATGATTCAACTCCTATACCTAAATAATTAAATAATTCTTTTTAACTTTTATTAACCAAAAAAAAAGGACTGCATAAATAAAAAAAATAAAATTAAACTCGTCATAAATAAATAAAAAAAAATAACTAAGATATAACATTTTTTTATTGCCAAATCATGTAAAAAATCATTTTTACCAAAATATAAATCCGTGCACTTTTTTGTAAAGATTTTTGTCACTGATAAACCCGATCGCAATGCGTAGTATCGTATCCATTAAAGACTGAGAAGATAATAGAAGAGAAATCTGTCCAGAGGATAATCCAAAGCTTTTACCATAAATTGGAATGTAATAAATAACCATAGGGAGTGAAAAGGTTATTGCAATGGATGAAATAATAAATAACCAATAAACACAATTCTTCAAATAATGAAATTCAAAGGATTTTCTCTCCGATTTCTTAGGTGGGTTTGGCGTAAGATTATTCAAGATTTTATAAATTTCTTTCTGTTTAGATGCTTCTACTTTAAAATCCTTCAAAGTGCTTAAAATCTGAATTTTTCTGTGAATCTTCGGGCTACGAATAAGAAAGGCACAAATTAGTATATGAAGAAATATAGAACCCAAAATTATTCGCAAGGCTTGGAAGCCAAGCTCGTCGGCAAGAAGGTATAAAATAAAAGGGTAAATCATTCCTCCAATTGGATTTCCTGAGACACGAAGTCCATTCGCAATTGAAAGTTTTTGTTCAAAGTAGTTCGCAAGTACAACAACTTGAATCGATTCTATTAAGCAAACACCCATTCCTATGAATAAAAAAAAATTAAAGTATATATATATATAATATATATATTATATATATATATATATATATATATATATATATATATATATATATATATATATATATATATATATATATATATATATATATATATATATATATATATATATATATATATATATATATATATATATATATATATATATATATATATATATATAATATATATATATATATATATATATATATATATATATATATATATATATATATATATATATATATATATATATTATATATATATATATATATATATATATATATATATATATATATATATATATATTTTTTTTTTTTTTTTTTTTTTTTTTTTTTTTTTCTTTTTCCTTCTCCTCTTCCTCCTCCTCCTCCTCCTCCTCCTCCTCCTCCTCCTCCTCCCTCCCTCCTCCTCCTTCCTCCTCCTTCCTCCTCCTCCTCCTCCTCCTCCTCCTCCTCCTCCTCCTCCTCCTCCTCCTTCTCCTCTTTCTCCAACTCCTCCTCTTTCTCCTCCTTCTCTTTCTCCTCCTAATCCTCCTCCTCAGAAAACCAATACAAACTGTATCATACTTAAGCACCAACTTACCTATCATTGCTCCAAGTGTTAAGGAAAGTTGCAATACTGACGTGCAAAAGTAAGAAGAAATGAGTCCAACAAAACAGAGAATTGTTCCAAGGATAAGCGAGATCCTGCTTCCGAATTTGACTCCAAGGGCACCAGCTAATGGGGCTGTTGGAAAATAATAATAATAAAATAATAATAATAGTGATAATATTAATAATAATAATAATAATAATAATAATAATAATAATAATAATAATAATAATAATAATAATAATAATAATAATAATAATAATAATAATAATATAATAATAATAATATAATAATAATAATAATAATAATAATAATAATAATAATAATAATAATAAATAATAATAATAATAATAATCTAATAATAATAATAATAATAATAATAATAATAATAATAATAATAATAATAATAATAATAATAAATAACTAGTAATAGTAATGATTATAATAACTTCAATTTAGAGGTGACCTTGAATAATATCATGCAGGTCAGATTTATATTTCAATCTACAGATTCATTTCCATTGTTAAATAATCACTACTGCAACTTAAAATTAAAAAGATTTCCTTAGAGTGAAAAGAAATTAAAAGAGAAATATTTGAAAGTACTTTCAACCGATTCCCCTAAAAATTTCGGTATTAATTTAGCGGTATTTTTTCTTGGTGAAAAAAGTCTATTTCTGTCGTTTTTCTGAGTCTATAACTGTTTTTTTTTGTGCGTGTGTGTGGAAAATTGGCCTTTTTTTCAAATAATGGTAGAGTCAAATCACTTTTCAGAATGACCTGAAATTTGAACTGTATATTTAGATTATATTGGCTAGAAAAGCTTCTAATTGAGTTTTGTTACCTAAGTTTTGGGGAAAATGTTATAAGCCCAAAACTGACCAAGTCTCAAAAAATAATTTTTTTTTGAAACAATAAAAATCTACATTTTTGGACAAAAAGTTAAAGAAAAATACAATTACAACATTTCTTATTTTTGGTGGGTGCATAGAGGGTGGATGGGGCTAAAAATTCTTATTATCAAAAATAAAAATGTAGAAGATAGCTTTTTTTTAATAATTTTTTTGTCCAGAAGGGTAGGTTTTTCGCAAATTTTTTTTCAAAAAAAAAAAAAAAAAAAAAATTCAAGTGCTTATATCTTTTTTTTCTAAACTTGATATCAAAAATCTGTTTCCACTAATGCAAAAATTGGGGCTAAGATTGTTCAGATAAATTTTCAGCTCATGCGGACCAGTAGTTTGACCCCGCTATTCATTTTTTCAACTTTGGGTCCAAATAACTTACAAAACCTCTAGAAAGGCAGAAATGAACGTAGAACGTCGGGGGAAAAAAGCATTTGCACTGAAATTTTCACCTCATACGTTTCAATAATATTTTTAAGATTGAACCCTCCCCTTCGCAAAAATTTTAAAGAATTAGCAACAGTAATTGGAAAAATAAATTATATTCTTACCAAGGATAGCACGGCAACCCACGAGAAGACCCATCATGAGCCCTGCTTCAGCACCAGACGTGTCAGGAAATTGAACAATGACAGAATTATAGATTATACCAAATGATTTTATATAACCTGCTGTCAGGACATTCGATAGCACCATAGCCCCGAGGACAACCCATGCGTACCTTAATTAAAATAAAATTTTGATTAAAAAATTTATTCAGTTTTGTGTCCCAAATTTGTGAATTGAAAGATAGACAAATTGTCATTATTATTATTATTATTATTATTATTATTATTATTATTATTATTATTATTATTATTATTATTATTATTATTATTATTATTATTATTATTATTATTATTATTATTATTATTATTAGTAGTAGTAGTAGTAGTAGTAGTAGTAGTAGAAGTATTTAGATAAAGGATTAGTAATAGTAATATTAGTAGCATTACTAAAAATAGTGGTAATAGTATTTGTAGTAGCAGGAGTATTTTCAAAATTTTTATCATCTAATGAATAAATTTCTAATTTGTACTACAGTTATTAGAAATTAATAATATTTATCAAAGTTTTGAAATTGGAAAAAATAATTTTAGTAAAATTCTTTCAATCTTGTTCAAATACGATAAACAACTTCACTGAGGAAGTTCATTAACTCAACTCTCGTTTTCTTTTTATATTTTTTCGTTTTTATTTAGTGTTATGAAGAAGAATTTAATTTCTTTTTTTATCATACGAAAATCAAGTGATGAGAACAGAGTATAAGAGTTCAGAACTCAAGCTAACACACACACACACACACACACACGCATATATATATATATATATATATTATATATATATATATAATATATATATATATATATATATATATATATATATATATATATATATATATATATATATATATATATATATATATATTATATATATATATATATATATATATATATATATATATATATATATATATATATATATATATATATATATATATATATATATATATATAATATATATATATATATATATATATATAATATATATATATATATATATATATATATATAATATATATATATAGGTTCAAGTCTAAATGAAGCAACCATTTTCAGCGGTCGAAAAAAAAAAACGTAAGAATTTAGTGTAAATTTAAAATGATTTCGGGTAAAAATAAGTAAAAGTAGTGGTCTAATAATTCAATTTTTTGTATTTTATTTTTTAATTTATATATATATATATATATATATATATATATATATATATATATATATATATATATATATATATATATATATATTATATATATATATATATATATATAATCATAAAAATAAACTAAATTAAAATTTAGCGATATCCTTTAATATCGTTATGAATAAATTTCCTTATTATTCAATACAACATGTATAATTTTACTACTAACCTAA
>SEYY01024092.1:135000-145000 GCA_009176605.1 Armadillidium nasatum | reverse complement strand
GACTAAGTACATCTAAATGTATCCAGACAATGCTTTAATTGATTTACACACTTTTAATATATGAGTTTCTGTGTATGTCGGCCTTTAATCAGGATTTACTCTTTGCTTCTCTTCTCTTTTTCTTTTTATATTTATTGTTAGATATTATATTCTTTTGACCTATTTACTTTTCACATAAAAGAAAGAAAAGAAACAGATACATTTTTTTGGATCTATTGTTATTATATTTTTTTTTGAAAATAAGGGAAAAGTATTTAATATATATATATATATATATATATATATATATATATATATATATATATATATATATATATATATATATATATATATATATATATATATATATATATAATAGACGTAAAATAGTCCGACCTAGCTTAACTTAACCTAACCTAATTATCCTAGCTTCTCCTGCAATCCAGCGTAATCTAACATATATCCTTAAAAAAAAAAAAAAAAAAAAAAAAAAAAAAAAAAAAAAAAAAAAAAAAAAAAAAAAAAAAGGCTTAAATATCTCTTCCGAAGAAGAGTGAGCCCAAATATTTCTTGGAAAGAATAGCTGCTACAGGTATCTCTTTAGAGATTATCAATTTCATCCTTGTTCTGTCATAAGGAATAAAGTTGTTGGCTTTAATATTTTTCTATATTTAAATATTTTGAACTTTGGGAGCATAAGATTAGTTAAAAAAAAATATGTAGCAACTCTACCAGATCATTATTAAACCCTGAGAGTGGGAGATGTTTCTAACGACAGGAATGGAAGTTTAGAAATGAAACATATATATATATATATATATAGTATATGTTATATATATATATATATATATATATATATATATATATATATATATATATATATATATATATATATATATATATATATATATATATATATATATATATATATATATATATATATATATATATATATATATATATATATATATATATATATATATATATATATATATATATATATATATATATATATATATATATATATATATATATATATATATATATATATATATATATATATATATATATATATATATATATATATATATATATATATATATATATATATATATATATATATATATATATATATATATATATATATATATATATATATATATATATATATATATATATATATATATATATTTCATCTCCAAGACGATCATATAGATATGGGTAGGAAGGGCACTACCATCTGCTGGAAGTTATTTTGAATAGAGAAACGGAGGCAGATTCACAGACTGTATCTTGAGAATTAGGGGAAAATACAGACTGTGGTGAACATTAAAATCAGCAATTAAGAATGACTATTTCAGTAAAAGAAGACGAGGGAATGTGATCTATTTTGAAACTTTTTCGAAGAATTTAGGATAATCGGTTAGTTCAATTGGGGGGACAAGTAAACAGGAAAGATGAATTTAGCAGTAGTTTGGCAAGTGAACCTGAACGACAAGGTGGAAAATCCGAAAAACTTCAAATCAGAAAGAAGAGAACATGTTCTCTTCTTTCTGATTTTAAGTTTTTCGAGTTTTCCATCTTGTCGTTCAGGTTCACTTGCCAAACTACTTCAAAAATTCCAGTTACTTGTACCAAACTTTGCTTGATCACACATCCCCAACAATTGCCTTATTTATTTATTTATTTATTTTTTTTTAATTTATCATATACTGAGAGAGTAAGATGGAACAATGGAGTGTTTGATATCGTAACTTTCAAATATGAATTTCAATTAAGAATAAGATGTATAAGGTTTAAAGTAGAAACGGTATATGGAAATTTGAATTCAGATCGAGAATATATAAAAGATTAATAAAAAAAAAAAAAGAAAAACAGAAAACCAAATACGAAATCAAACTGGCAAGTCAGTGTTCAGTTACAGCAACATCTTCACCACCGAAGGTTTCAACTCAAAAGTGGGGATGTGTGTGGGCTGGATGAGGGGTTCTTTTTGGAGCCAGCTCCTCCTGGCTTCTATTATCTTAGTTTATTTCTGCCATTATAAGTAAAACAAAGGTTGTGCTTGTTGGTTAAACCCATAAACATACCTGTGTTTGTAGGATGGAAGTGAAGAAGAAGAGCGAAAGGGTTTGGAACAGGCCACAGGAATGCATATATATATATATATATATATATATATATATATATATATATATATATATATATATATATATATATATATATATATATATATATATATATATATATATATATATATATATATATTCTTTTGTCGATCTATACAAAGTGAAGATTATAAATATACTTTGCATTACGATATTTCCTGTTTGATCTTCATTTTTTTTTTTTTTTTAAAGAGTTTATGTATGTTTGTATTATACAATGTCTGCGACTTAC
The DNA here is from genome assembly GCA_009176605.1 of Armadillidium nasatum. Classification (NCBI taxonomy): domain Eukaryota; kingdom Metazoa; phylum Arthropoda; class Malacostraca; order Isopoda; family Armadillidiidae; genus Armadillidium; species Armadillidium nasatum. The sequence continues at coordinate 142,621 of SEYY01024092.1, read as the reverse complement.
AGTTTATATTACGATTCTTATATATATATATATATATATATATATATATATATATATATATATATATATATATATATATATATATATATATATATATATATATATATATATATATATATATATATATATATATATATATATATATATATATATATATATATATATATATATATATATATATATATATATATATATATATATATATATATATATATATATATATATATATATATATATATATATATATATATATATATATATATATATATATATATATATATATATATATATATATATATATATATATATATATATATATATATATATATATATATATAGAGAGAGAGAGAGAGAGAGAGAGAGAGAGAGAGAGAGAGAGAGAGAGAGAGAGAGAGAGAGAGAGAACTTAAGTTAGGCTAAGTATGACTATGTAATATTAGGACAAGTCTGATTGGGTTACATATTAACATTTAGCTGATTTATTTATTTATTTTAAATTTCCATTTAAATTTCATACCGACGGAAAAGTATTATTTACGTCATTTCCTACTAAACAGAAAGGAGAATTTAAATTTAAACAAAATACAACTGTGTTTTCAACCCATATGGTTTAATTTTTAATTATTTAATTTTTTAATTTTCACTTAATTTATTTTTTTATCAAATTCAAAATTTATTTAATAATACCTTAATTATTAATTTTTTTTTAATTTGCTGATTATTTTATTCATTTATTTTTAACTTTTTATTAATTTATTGGAAATTTTCACCTACTTGCCTGTCTACCTCATAAAAAACTATTTATTTAAATTTTTTTCCTCTCTTTCTCTTTCTCTTTCTCTCTCTCTCTCTCTTTCTCTTTCTGTCTCTGTCTCTCTTTCTATTTTCTCTCTCTTTTTCTCTTTCTCTTTCTCTTTCTCTTTCTGTCTGTCTGTCTGTCTGTCTGTCTGTCTGTCTGTCTCTCTCTCTCTCTCTCTCTTCTCTCTCTCTCTCTCTCTCACATACACACACATAAACCGACTCCATGTTACCCTTTTATCTATCTAATTATTATATATATCTTTCATAACTATATCAATGCGTGTAAATATATAATATATATATATATATATATATATATATATATATATATATATATATATATATATATATATATATATATATATATATATATATATATATATATATATATATATATATATATATATATATATATATATATATATATCCAAGGCTTTCGACCGGGTATGGCATGCGTCACTGCTCTCTAAGCTCCCTTCCTTTGGGTTTCCTCCTTCCCTTTGCTTACTCTTGTCTAGTTTTCTCTCAGATCGTTCCATTTCGGCTCTTGTGGATGGAGCGACCTCTTCCTCCTTTTCTGTCAACTGTGGTGTTCCTCAGGGTTCTGTTTTATCTCCAACCTTATTCTTACTTTTCATTAACGATCTTCTCCACTGCACTTCTAACTCTGTTCACTCTTATGCTGATGATTCAACTCTGCATTCTTCTACTCATTTCAAATCTGCTCCCTCTTTTGCTTCTAGACTTGCTTCTCGTCTTCAACTTTCCGATTCCATTCTTGCCGATCTGGATGGGATTTCCCGGTGGGGTCATAGCAACCTTGTAAAATTCAACTCTTTAAAAAACTCAACTTCTTCACATCTCCCTCTCAAAACACCTCCTAACTTTCCTATCCTCTTCGATGGCTCTCCCGTCTCACCTGTAAATAACATTAACATTCTTGGTCTTAACATAAACAACAAACTGTCTTGGAAACCACATATTACAATGGTTGCTAAAGCGGCCTCTAAGAAGCTGGGAGTCCTGTTCAGATTGCGAGAATTTTTTCTTCTGAGCAGTTACTCCAAATATATAAGGGTCTTATTCGTCCTTGTATGGAGTACTGTTCTCACATTTTGGGGGGCTCCGGCTCCTCCTCTCTTCTGGATAGGGTTGAGTCAAAAGCTAAGAGATTAATAAACTGTCCCCTACTTTCAAACTCACTTGACCCTCTGTCTCTGCGACGTGACGTTGGCGCGCTATCTCTTTTCTACAGGTACTACAATGGCAAGTGCTCGAGGGAATTGGCCTCTCGCATTCCTCCACCGTTGCGTCGTCCTCGTTGCACAAGGGGTGCCCTGCTTTCGCACCAATTTTGTGTGGACGTAGGGAATCCCAGGCTAGCCCGTTGTGGTACCTCCTTCTTTCCAGCCACCTCTATTCTGTGGAACTCTCTACCATCATTTATTTTTCCTCCTGTATTTAATCTTCCACTCTTCAAGGCTTCCGCCTGCGCCCACCTGAGGGCTGTGCGTTAGTTGTGTGTGTGTGTGTGTGTGTGTGTGTGTGTGTGTATGTGTGTGTTTGAATGAGCTTTGTGCATGTGTGTGTGCCCCCTCCTTGAAAAGGGCTATGCCCGTGAGTGGTGGCGTTCTGTAAAAAAAATATATATATATATATATATATATATATATATATATATATATATATATATATATATATATATATATATATATATATATATATATATATATATATATATATATATATATATATATATATATATATATATATATATATATATATATATATATAAGCTATTCCATATATTCATCCGAAAACTTTAAATAAGTTTATCCCAAAATTTACATAAATAATCTTCTTACCTCTTAACCTTTATAAAAAAAAAAAAAAAAAAAAAAAAAAAAAAAAAAAAAAAAAAAAAACCTTTCAAAAGGTTTTAGAACAGAAAATTCTGATCGGTTTTCTAATACGGATTTCTTCGAATGGGGAAGACTGTTGAGTCCGGGTGGGGAGATGAATCGACCACCCCCTCATTTGGGGGGAGATGAATTGACTACCCCCTCCTTTGGGGACAAGAGGATAAGACTTCTTTTAAATAAATCGCTTCGTGATGTCCTAAATAAATTTATATCTCTCTCTCTCTCTCTCTCTCTCTCTCTCTCTCTCTCTCTCTCTCTCTCTCTCTCTCTCTCTCTCTCTCTCTTCTCTCTCTCTCTCTCTCTCTCTTCTATCTCTCTCTCTCTCTCTCTCTCTTTCTCTCTTCTCTCTCTCTCTCTCTCTCTCTCTCTCTCTCTCTCTCTCTCTCTCTCTCTCTCTATCTATATATATATATATATATATATATATATATATATATATATATATATATATATATATATATATATATATATATATATATATATATATATATATATATATATATATATACCTCGCAGTAAACCCTTAATATCACCACCTAGGAGAGAAAAATTTTGTTCTCAAACAATGAAAGCATAAAACAAACGGGGTATACATATATATATATATATATATATATATATATATATATATATATATATATATATATATATATATATATATATATATATATATATATATATATATATATATATATATATATATATATATATATATATATATATATAAAGGAACGAAGCGTTCGATCCCCACCCCCGGGGATCTTTATTTATGGGAATCACAAAAATAACAAAAGAAAAAAGTATAAACCAACAATCTCAAAGACTAGTTTTTTAATTCGTTTTCACCTGGTTTCAATGTTTTTTTTTAATTTTTTTTTTTTTATTTTTTTTTTTAAATTATTTTATTTTATTGAGAAGTAATTTATGATGATTTTTTGATTAACCATTATATATATTATATATATATATATATATATATATATATATATATATATATATATATATATATATATATATATAATATATATATATATATATATATATATATATAATATATATTAATTTTTTTTTTTTTTTTTAAAAAAAAAATAAATAAATAAATAAATAAATAAATAAAATATTCATAAGTTAAATGAATTAAAGTCAAACCGTAGAATTAAAATAGTCTGACCTGAAGAATTTATTCATAGGTTTAGCACTGACACTCAATTGTTCAGTTCTGCTGGCACTGGCACTCAATTGTTCAGTTCTGCTGGCACTGACACTCAATAGTTCACACTGGCACTCAATTGTTCAGTTCTGCTGGCACTGACACTCAATAGTTCCAGTTTTGTTGGCACTGGCACTCAATTGTTCAGTTCTGCTGGCACTGACACTCAATAGTTGCCTAAGTTTTGTTGGCACTGGCACTCAATTGTTCAGTTCTGTTGACACTGACACTGACACTCAATTGTTCAGTTCTGCTAGCAGTGACTCTCAATTATTCAATTTTGCCATAGTTCAATCGATCCACTAACATCTCAACTGCTTTGACACCCAATTCAGTCATTATGCTGGAAAGGTCGTGAAGTGATCAGACGTTCAACTAAATAATGTACCTTGAAAATGGCTTAAACTGTGTATTCCTTTACACAAATGTGTAGTTTCAATTGACCTTTGGTGTATTAAAACATGAATTGCAGAAAAAATGAACAACTGCTTGAACAACAAAATAAGTTTCATCAAAACGTAAAATTAGTTAGTTATATTTGTGGTTGTTTGTGTGCCCACTGGCATACAAACCTTTGGTGCATTCAGTGACTCACGAAACTAAATTGTTTCACAATTTACTCGGGTTACAGTTACAGAACTGAATTAGTCGGGTAACATATCTGAATTAGTCAGGTAACATATCTGAATTAGTCAGGTTACAGAGATGAATTGGTCAGGTTTCAGAGCTGAATTAGTCAGGTTACAGAGCTGAATTAATCAGGTTACAGAGCTGAATTAATCAAGTTTCAGAGCTGAATTAAGTCCAACCACAGATATAAAATGTGAAACCCTGAAATTAATTGAGCTAGAGAGTTCAGGAATATGCCGTGTCAAATCAATGGCATAAACTGAACTATGGGTATATATTGAAATTAAACGGAGACCATATAATTGAACTGGGCTATCCCAGGGAAATATAATGAACCAGATCAGAGGAACTACCTGGGCAGAATATAGATTTAGACTGGGTCAGGTCAGGGAAATTGAACCACATTAAAAGAATTAATTGAGACAGACAACAGAATAAAATTCGGTCAGACCAGGGAAATAAAAAAAAATAGGGGAATTAATTTAGATGGAATATAAAAATTGGTGCTGACTATTTATTCGGAACTCATTAAATTGTAACAGAATCCTATTTAATCAAAATATTATATAAGTGAACACAGAGTAAAAATATATTGAGTAATGAAATGCAAGGCTAGAAAAAAAGTATAGATAATGGTACTTTGTAAGTTTCGATGATGCAAACATGATTTCAAAACATTTCAGTCTGTGATTGGTCAATTGATTTAAAATCTGGTAACTTTCATCGGGAATTGTCAGAAAAAGTATGACGTCACTTTATTTGAATTTGGGATTTAGCAACCAACGTCATAATTTCTGGCAGGAAAAGTATGACGTCACTCTAGCTTTTCATCTTTTATTTGAATTTGGGAATTAGCAACCTACGTCGTAATTTATAGCAGGCAATTACTATTCGATTTCATTTCTTATTATTATAGCTATACTTTAGTGAACAGTAAAAATACATTACTTATAATAATAATTAAAAAAATTCCTTCTATGTATATATATATATATATATATATATATATATATATATATATATATATATATATATATATATATATATATATATATATATATATATATATATATATATATATATATATATATATATATATATATATATATATATATATATATATATATATGTTATATAAAGGTCAATTTTGACCTTATTAATTTGGGGGTTATAATACTTATTTTTTACCTGTTCAATCATTAAAAAAAAAAAAAAAAAAAAAAAAAAAAAAAAAAAAAAAAAAAAAAAAAAAAAAAAAAAAGGGTTACTCTGCATTGTTTGTTTATTTTTTTAAAGCTCGTACCTCACCGTACTGCACCTATTCTAAAAGGGGAACTCTCTTTATAGCAATCTGCTTTGTAGGATACTTAGGAATCGAACCCGGAATACTCGCTGCGCAAACTGTCGCTTTACTATTTGGTCATGGTATCTAATTCGATAACCATATATATATATATATATATATATATATATATATATATATATATATATATATATATATATATATATATATATATATATATATATATATATATATATATATATAATATTCTAATCTGCTATTGGGGATTCGAACCCTGACCTTTCAGATGGTAAGCAAACGCGCTATCCACCACACCACGAAGGTACAAAAGAAATCACATTTGAGAAAGCTCATAATCACCTGTCATGATGACAATCTCAAAGGACCTCCCCGACCTCGCTCGGATATATATATATATATATATATAATATATATATATATATATATATATATATATATATATATATATATATATATATATATATATATATATATATATATATATATATATATATATATATATATATATATATTGCTTTTTTACTGAAGTGAAAAAAAATTTCAATTTTGTTCAAGTCGACCTAACTTTGCTTCTCGGTTTCTTGAGAAGAAATGTGCATTTGGCGACAATTGGCAACCGCCATTAACTTAGGGTGACACCGTGTTCGATTCTTCCCAAAAGGATAATGCAAAATATTAATAAACAACTTTAAAATAGGAAAAATAATCTTTTTCTTTAAATATAATCATTTTTAAGGTTATTTAAATAATATGATTGACTTTTGAAAAGATTAGTTATATTAATATATAATATATTTAAACTTTAAAGGAAAAATATATTTTTCAGGTGACTAGGCTTACGACCTCGTTAATTGCGCGTACGAATTCGGAGACCAAAAAAGTGCGGTCACCAAGTGTTATTTATTCGCTTTAATGAGCCAAAAAAACAGCTTCAGGCGCTGAGGAACAAATTTTCAATTCTTTTTTCGGCTTAAAGTAATTTTTTTTTTTTTTTTTTTTTTTTTTTTTTTAATTCATTTTCCTGTCTTCTTGTCTTTTATAAGTTTTAACTTTCATTTGCTCCCCTGATAATTTTCGTTCATTTTTATTTTATTTTTCTAAAATTTAATGATATATATATATATATATATATATATATATATATATATATATATATATATATATATATATATATATATATTATATATATATATATATATATATATTATATATATATGAAATAAATGGCTAAAAACAACTGACACCATAAATAAATTTACTTTATCAACACCCTAACTTCAACCTAAGAGGCAAAAAAAAAAAAAAAATTTATTTAAAACTGTAAGATCATAAAAAATAAAAAGAATAACAAATAACTACAACTTATAAAGTATTTTAAAAACCAAGCTTTATCCTAGGTTGACGTAGAGAACAATGAAAGAGGAAAACAGAAAAATTCTTCTCCAAGTCGAAAACTCAAACGATATAATTTTGTTGGTTTGGAATTATGTACAAGAATTAGAATGAAAAAAAATTTTTTTTTCCTCTTTTTTTCGAAATATTTTTGTAAAATTTCTCATCTTTTATTAAATTTTTTAAAATATCATCAATTTTCATTTCACGAGGGGTTCTATTAAAGTTATTAGTATTTTTTAAAATAAAAGACTCTTTAAAACTTTCTATTATCGTTATTTTGTCAAGAAAATTTATTAACAAAGACTATAGTCTGATATGTAGTGACCTTAATTCTGTGTT
>SEYY01024092.1:125000-127500 GCA_009176605.1 Armadillidium nasatum | reverse complement strand
TATATATATATATATATATATATATATATATATATATATATATATATATATATATATATATATATATATATATATATATGAATAATTAAATTAATGAATGAATGAAATAATAAGTAGTGAATAAATGCATGAGTAAATTAATGAATAACTTTGTTATTCACGCATTCATTTATTAATATCAACATTTTGTTGTGACTGATGATAGATTAAGAAAAACAATAAATAAATGAATAAATAAATAAATAAATAAATAAATAAATACAAAAATGTTGAAAAGTTTTTTATTTTCCTTTTTTATTTTTTTTATTTTTTTTAAGGAAATATAATTGTCAAATTCTTTATTATATTACTCTATATATATATATATATATATATATATATATATATATATATATATATATATATATATATATATATATATATATATATATATATATATATATATATATATATATATATATATATATATATATATATATATATATATATATATATATATATATATATATATATATATATATATATATATATATATATATATATATATATATATATATATATATATATATATATATATATATATATATATATATATATATATATATATATATATATATATATATATATATATATATATATATATATATATATATATATATATATATATATATATATATATATATATATATATATATATATATATATATATATATATATATATATATATATATTAAATTCTTACAGCGGTTCAGCATGAGAGAGGTCCCAGGAAACCACGCCCTAAGGATCATTCGAGTGTTGGAAGTCTGGTGGTAAGCGGGATTGGATCGGAAGTACAACCGTACTCCAGCAATTCAGAATCAACTTCAACAAAGCTTCCATCATTGTTGTTTCCTCCTCCAACACTTCCACCTTCTTTAAAAGTGTCGTCACACTCTTTTGCAGATGGGCTGGTGGCTCCTACACCCATTTTTCTACCTCCATCGATACCTTCTCATCCACCAAGTATATTGAGCTTTGCGTCTGCTCAAAAATCTCAGGTTGGTCTATATATATATATATATATATATATATATATATATATATATATATATATATATATATATATATATATATATATATATATATATATATATATATATATATATATATATATATTTTAAAAAAATAAAAAAAAAAAAAAAAAAAAAAAAAAAAAAAAAAGTTTTTCAAAAAAAAAAAAAAAAAAAAAAAAAAAAAAACACGAAAAATAAAATTTAGCTTCAATGGTCGGTCGAGCGATTTCGAAAGCAAGCCTTCGCGCCAAGTCTGAACACAAACATTTAATCCAAGTTAACTCTTTAAGCCCTTCAACAGATTTCTGCAGATTAATTTTGTATGAATCATCATATATGAATGCAAATTAGTACAAATATTTTAAGCTTTTATATATGCAGATTAGGCCGTGTGAGACCTTGATATATATATATATATATATATATATATATATATATATATATATATATATATATATATATATATATATATATATATATATATATATATATATATGAGGGGGCTGAAAAGTAGAGCCTGTTGATGCGTTGCTAAGCAACGAAAACGGGTATAAACATGTTCAGAGCTGAGTTCGAAATATCGAAGCTTGCAGAATAGGTTTGACATGCGAACGGTATAGTTATTCGCATCATTATTGTGCATGGATAGAAAAATGAAAGCTAATAGTGATACTTTGCTGAGGCAATGTGCAGTGATTGAATTTTTTGCATGCTGAAGGTGTACAGAATGCAGATAAAATTCTTTGTCGTATGCTCGAACTGTATGAAACGGACACTATGGAGGTTAGCAATCTTGTTCGATGGGTCCGTAAAGCAACTCTTTCCAATAAAGGTGAAATGTCGGTTCATGATTCTCCGAGAAATGGCCGCCCCATTACAGTGACCACTGACCAGCATCATGCTCGAGTTGATGACATCATCAGGTAATTCGACGAATTAAACAGTCCGAAATTGCCTTCATGCTTCCAATTTCGAAAAAGAGTGTTCAACCAATAATTGCAGATTTAAAAGTATTGAAAAATTTGTGGACGTTGGGTGCCAAGGCAGCTGACAGAAGACATGAGGAAACAACGGGTCGATATTGCTAATGAAATTCTTGACCATTATCCTTCGAGAGAGCGATCAGTTTCTTCAAAACATTGTAACTAGAGACGAAACGTAGGTCCACCACTACGATCCAGAAGGAAAAGAAGCTTCTATGGAAGTCAGACACCCAAGCTCACCTGTCGTATGAAAGTTTAAGACTCAACCCTCGACTGATAAACTCATGATGACAGCATTCTAGGATGTGGAGGGCATCTTCTATTCGGGATATTTGCCGCAGGGGACGACTGGAAACTCAGATTATTATTTTGAAACTCTCCAGAGATTGAAGAGTCGCATCTGTCGAGTCGAGTAAGACCAAACCTTACCATTTTCCTCCTGCATCATGACAATGCTTGACC
>SEYY01024092.1:97500-105000 GCA_009176605.1 Armadillidium nasatum | reverse complement strand
ATATATATATATATATATATATATATATATATATATATATATATATATATATATATATATATATATATATATATATATATATATATATATATATATATATATATATATATATATATATATATTTTTTTTTTTTTTTTTTTTTTTTTTTAAACATCACCACCACTCACGGGCAAAGCCCTATTCAAGGAGGGGGTGTTAAAAGAATAAAAATAAAAGTAAATAGAGTACAAAGTCCAGAAAATAAAAACCACCCCTACAGTACCCACCTAACGCAAATTTCTCAGGTGGGCGCAGACGCGGGCTTTAAAGAAATTGAGATTAAATGCAGAGGGAAATACAGAAGATGGAAGAGAGTTCCACAAGACAGAGGTGGCAGGAAAGAAAGAGGCACCACAGCGGACAAGCCTGGAGTTGCCTATGTCCACGCAAAATTGATGCGCGGACATTGCACCCCTTGTGCTGCGAGGACGCCGTAAAGGTGGAGGTACACGGGTGGATAGTTCCCTCGAGCATTTGCCACTGTAGTACCTATAGAAAAGCGACAGGGCACCAACATCACGTCGCAAAGATAAAGAATCAAGAGAATTAGAAAGAGCGGGACAGTTTATAAGTCTTTTAGCCTTTGACTCAACCTATCCAAAAGACGGGTGAAACCTGAGCCACCCCAGATATGAGAGCAGTACTCCATACAAGGGCGGATGAGACCCTTGTATAATTGGAGTAACTGCGAGGAAGAAAAAAATTCTCGCAGTCTAAACAGAACTCCCAGCTTCTTTGAGGCCGCCCTAGCAACCATTGTAATATGAGGTTTCCAAGACATTTTTTTTGTTTATGTGAAGGACAAGGATGTTTATATTGTCAACAGGAGAGACGGGAGAACCATCGAAAGAAATAGGAAAGTTAGGAGGTGTCTTTGAGAGAGAGATTTCTAGAAGTTGAGTTTTTAAAGAGTTGAATTTCACAAGGTTGAGACGACCCCACTGGGAAATTCTATCCAGATCTGCAAGAATGGAATCGGAAAGATGTAGACGAGAAGCAACTCTAGATGCAAAGGAAGGAGCAGATTTGAAATGAGTAGAAGAATGGAAGGGTTGAGTCATCGGCATATGAATGTATAGGGTTAGATGAACAGCTGAGAAGATCATTAATGAAAAGTAAGAATAGAGTAGGAGACAAGACAGAACCCTGAGGAACACCACTATTGACAGGAAAGGAAGAAGAAGTCGCTCCATCAACAACAGCCGAAATGGAACGATTAGAAAGAAAACTAGACATAAGTAAGCAAAGAGAAGGAGGAAACCCAAAGGAGGGGAGCTTGGAAAGCAGTGACGCATGCCATACCCGGTCAAACGCCTTAGATATGTCAAGCGCCACCACGCAAGTCTCCCCATGGTCCCTAAGGGCAGAAGACCATAGATCTGTTAGATAGGAAAGTATATCACCAGTAGACCTCGAACGTCGAAAGCCATACTGATGATCAGAAAGAAGGGAATGAGATTCCAGATGATCTAAGAAGTGAGAGTTAAGAAGGGTTTCAAAGATCTTAGACAGAATACAAGTGAGAGCTATAGGGCGATAGTTGGAAGGATCAGAGCGGCTACCTTTCTTCGGAATAGGTTGGACTAATGCGCGCTTCCAACACTGAGGGAAAGTACTAGTATTGAGGCATAGAGAGAAAAGTTGAACGAGGGACGGAGCCAGCTCAGAAGCACACTCCCTTAAAACTCGGGGAGGAATGCCATCCGGGCCGCTTGCCTTCCTAACGTTCATAGACTTCAGAAGCCCATGCACCTGGTCAAATGAAATCACAGGCAAAGGCATGGGACCTCTGAGAGGAGAAGAAGTAGGAGGAGGATTGCCGGAGTCGTCCAGGGTAGAATTAGAGGAGAATAGGAGGCCGAAGAGATTAGCCTTTTCAGTTGGAGTGTTAGCAACAGAACCATCAGAGCGAATAAGAGGAGGAAAGGAAGATTTACAGAAATTGTTGGAGATGTTTTTGGCAAGAGGCCAGAAAGATTTTTCAGTAGGAGAATTTAGGAGCTCAGCACACCTTCGTTTGGTGAAAGTCTGCTTTGCTCGTCGAAGAATATCCCTGCAACGATTCCGATCTGAATGAAAATTAGCTAGAGTGATAGGAGAAGGAGAATTTTTCCACTGTCGATACGCAATGTCTCTAGCCTGAATGGCACGAGAACAAGCACGATCGAACCATGGATTTTGAGGAGAGAAGGATTTAGTTGAAGAAGGAATGAACCTGCTCATCCCATCAACGATTACGGCCCCCACCTTATCGGCAGAGACCGAAGCGTCTCCAGAGACAAAGCAGTCACTCCAGGAATAGTTAGCGTAGAAGCAACGCAAAGCCCCCCAGTCAGCCCGATCAAAGTGCCAGAAAATACGCTTAGGGCAGGGTGGAGCAGTTGGAGAGAAAGCATGAAAATTAAGACAAATTAGATTGTGGTCGGAGTTACCAATAGGTGCGAAGATAGCATATTTATAGAGAGAAGGACTAGTAGTGAAACATAAATCAAGAGTGTTCAAGAATTGGTTGGGACGATCTGGAATGTGTGTTGGTTCTTTAATCAGTTGCTCCAGATCGTTGAGAATGCTGAATGATTCGGCCTCCTCTCCCCCTGAATCGGTATGAGAGGAACCTAGCCATTCAGTGTTGTGTACGTTGAAATCCCCTAAATAGAGGACCTCAGTATTTGGATGCGAAGATGTAACAGTCTCGTGAGAAGTAGTTAGGTACTCAAAAAAGGTAGAAAAATCTGTTCTATTAGGAGAACAGTAGCAGAAGCACAAGATTATTGAAGTGGTAGGAAGAAAGATTTTAAAGCCACAGAACATCGAAGTTAGGAGATTCAAGATTCACAAGACGTGTTACCGGAGTGTTGGTGTTAACGTAGGCACAAACTCCACCCTTAGAACGGAAATTATGAAATAAGTTATAGTTAGATATATTAAAAAAGTTAGGAGAGGAATTCTTTGATATCTGGGTCTCAGACAAGAGTAAAAGGTTAGGATGAGAATTAGAGAGATGGTATTCCACAGAAGCTAAGTTAGAGTATAAGCCACGGATGTTGGTGAAGTGTACAGAGAACCCACGTCTGCGCACACCAGCCATTCTTCACAAACACTTGCGTTCAAAACAGACAGACAAACAGCCAATCTGGCAAACTGACAAACACAAACAATCACACGAGCAAACAGTCAGACAAACGAAGAGACAAACAAAACAAAATAAAAACCGAAATAATACTTATGTTAAAAACAAATATTAAAACGTTAAAATCAATTATGGAACTATATATATAACTTAAAAACTATTTGTTTAATTAAAACAAAACTTTCACTAAAAACTTATCTTAAAATTTTTCAATCACTAGTTGATACCGTTGAAAATTAAACCACTATAGATACTAAATTTTAAAACGCAAAAAAAAATTTCCAAAACAAATATACACAGTAGATTAACAAATTATAAACGTTTAAAAACAATGGATACACTAAAATGCACTAAAACACAAATTAAAACGCTTAAGATAAAAAAAACAAAAAAAAAAAAACACAAAAAAAAAAAACAAAAAAAAAAAAAAAAAAAAAAAAAAAAAAAAAAAAAAAAAACTAAAAATGTATATATATATATATATATATATATATATATATATATATATATATATATATATATATATATATATATATATATATATATATATATATATATATATATATATATATATATATATTATATATATATGGGAGAGAGAGAGGGAATCCATCGGAATCCATCCATATATATATATATATATACAAGAAAAGTTGTAACAATTTCTTCTCTGGTCAGAAAACTAACCTGAAAAAGGATACGATTCACACGAGTCTTCTTCAAAGGAAGAGAAATGCGAAGTGGAAGTTCAGAAAAGGAGTCTACCCTGTTTGGAATACTATAAGGAGTGTGAAGAAACAATTTGAGTTAGGAGAAGACTTGTGAGAGAGGAAATGCTGATAAGGCAAAACGTTCTAGAAAAGTTTGGTGCGTGAAAGAGTTTAAGAAATGCTGTGCGTACTCCATACAAGGATGAACTACGCCCTTATACAGAAGCAGATGAGAGATACAATGAAATTCTTCAAAGGAAAACCAAGAATTAAATTAATTTATTAAATCGAACTAAATCAAATAAAAAAATAATTAGAAATAAATAATTAATTAATATAATTAATTAAATAAAGGGGGAAAGTTCGATTTGTGTAATTTAAAATAGATGCTGTACCTTGTTCTAGATTATGTGGATATTGATAAAAAAAAAAAAAGAACTGAGTTTTTGAGGTATTGAAAACAACCATGTTTACTGTTCCAATTATTATTATTATTATTATTATTATTATTATTATTATTATTATTATTATTATTATTATTATTATTATTATTATTATTATTATTATTATTATTGCAGATTCATAAAAGGTGCGAAAGACTACGGGGTGGCGATGAATGACGTATTCGTCGTGACAGATCTCTGGGAAGAGAAAGACATCGCCAAAGTCACGGACACGATATATCACTTAGGAAGACTAGTAATGTTATATTTTTTTCCCTACCTAATAATAATAATAATAATAATAATAATAATAATAATAATAATAATAATAATAATAATAATAATAATAATAATAATAATTATAATAAAAAAATGATAACTATAATAATTGAAATAAAAATAATTGTAATGAAAATAATAATAATGATAATAAATATAATGATAATTAATGGTAATGGAAATAAAAAGAGTAATAATAATAATAATAATAATAATAATAATAATAATAATAATAATAATAATAATAATAACTCGCAAAACTGTAGATGATCGAAAATTTCTTATCTTAATTATTGGAAGGTTAAATTATTAATAATAATTTTATTACTACTATTACTATTGCAATTATTATTATTGTCATTATTATTATTATTATTATTATTATTATTATTATTATTATTATTATTATTATTATTATTATCATTATTATTATTATTATTATTTTAAAAAATGCCTTGATGATTTTAACATTAACATGGTTTGAATTTGATTATTATTCTCAAAATCTTCATTTCTTATTAGCCTTTAACCTTTTGCCGCTAAGGAATTATTGGCCAAAATCCTTATGACTCTTCTGAATACAAACACCTGGTATTCAAAGCCTTTTCCAGATGCCCTGTCTTTTAACGTAAAAGTGGCATGAACCTTATGATACATCTGTATACGAAGGCACTTTCGATGCCAACTGTTATTATTCCGATTATTATTATTATTATTTTTATTATTATTATTATTATTATTATTATTATTATTATTATTATTATTATTATTATTATTATTATTTTTATTATTATTATTATTATTATTATTATTATTATTATTATTATTATTTTTCTATCTTATACAGTGCCCCAGACACTTTATTCCTCAATCATAATCCTTAATGACACTTCTGTATATTGTACAAGTCCTTTTAATCTAAAACACTTTCCGTAGGCACCTTCTCCCTCAGCCTCTTTGAGACATGAACCCAATGACTCTTCAGTATAGAAGCACCTTTTGCAGACTGAAAGTTCTCAAAATCTTTCGTTTCCTTCTTGCTCTAACATAGCAACATACATGGTTGCTATGTTAGGTACAAGTAGATAAAGAACCTTTTAAAGCTTTTGAAGTCGAAAACTGTTAAAATTTTCATTAATACCTTGTCCCATACTTCTTGGCTCTAATCATTAATGCAATAAGAACCTTTTGACTTTTCTAAATACAAGAACCACATGTAGAAGTTCATAAAATATTATTTATTTTTTGGCCCAGATACAGTGTTCTAAACCATGGAATTTTTCAAATTATAAAAATAATAATAATAATAATAATAAAAATAATAATAATAATAATAATAATAATAATAATAATAATAATAATAATAATAATAATAATAATAATGATGATGATAATAATAATAATATAGAAGTAGTAGTAGTAATAGTAGTAATAATAATATTAATAATATTTGAAATATACAAGAAGTTCTCAAGTTAATTTTAATTATTTATAAGTTATTTATATTTTATTTTAAAACTAACTTACATTTAAAAGATATTTTAAAAGTAAATGAGGCAAGTAAAAAGAGATAAAAAAAAATATCTACAAATTCTATATATATATATATATATATATATATATATATATATATATATATATATATATATATATATATATATATATATATATATATATATATATATATATATATATATATATATATATAATATATATATATTGAAAGCAATTCTGAAAACTAATTATCACATTACCAACTATCATTTTCTCTATTATTAAAATTATTACCATCATTATTTTTATCATTATTATTATTATTATTATTATTATTATTATTATTATTATTATTATTATTATTATTATTATTATTATTATTATTATTATTTATTATTATTATTATTATTATTATTATTATTATTATTATTATTATTATTATTATTATTATTATTATTATTATTATTATTATTAATTTTTTTCTTTATTATTATCATTATTATTACTATAATTGTTATTATTATTATTATTATCATTATTATTATTATTAATATTAATATGATTATTATTCTTATTATTGTTATTTTTATTATTTACTAATTTATTATTCATTATTTGAACAGGTACACAAACATCCAGAATTCAAAGGCCCATTCCTCGTACCAAAACCTGCTACCTGAAAATTTACCATCAACCAATTATATAAACAAATATTTACTACGATTTAATAATAATAATAATAATAATAATATTAATAATAATAATTAATAATAATAATAATAATAATAATAATAATAATAATAATAATAATAATGACGATAATGTTAATCATAAATATATTGTTATTATTATTATGATCGTTATTATTATTATTATTATTATTATTATTATTATTTATTATTATTATTATGATATTATTATTATTATTATTATTATTAGTAATAGTATTATTAGAATAACTAAAATTAGGAAAATGCAACATTTAAAAAGATATATTTGAAAAAAAAAATAATTATTCAAATTATATTTTAATTTTTTGTTAGTTTAATAAAAATACTTAAAGAAATTTTATTATAAAATTATATTGAAAAAATTCAATTAATAACTAATGAATAAAATAATGATAATTTAAAAAATTATAAATTGATAATTATGATTATAGATTTTAAATTAATTTAAGAAAATTATAATATTAAAAATATGGAAATATTATTATTTATATTTATTTAATAATTTTAAATAATTAAAAATTTTGATTAAGTAATTTTAATAATTGAAAATTTTTTAATGTGTGAAATTAGTAAAACCTTGATGTTAAAATTGAGTTTTTATCCTATAGAAATTATATATATATATATATATATATATATATATATATATATATATATATATATATATATATATA
>SEYY01024092.1:87500-95000 GCA_009176605.1 Armadillidium nasatum | reverse complement strand
AAAATCTAGTTCGACCCACCATAACCTTGATTAATTCACACTAACAGCTGCAAAAAGGCCAAATCTGGCTAACTCTGGCATCTCTAAAGATTCGCGAAATCAAGACAACTCGTCCGAATCGATTTATTTAGTAAAAAAATGTAATGTCGTCCCAAAAAGTGGAAGAGCCTATATATTTGTGTGTGTGAGCGCGCGCGCTCGCGCTCACTAATATAGAAAGACACTGTTTTCTGGGTACAAAAACTGCCATTACACTGTAAAAAAAAATGTGTAGATGAGACTGTGTAGAAAGGTGTGTCGCTTAAGCACTTCTCAGTGGAGGAGGTATGCGATGGGAGAGTTCCGAAGAGCATTTTCCCTTGAAAAAGTTATAGTATAGAGAGAGTGATGCAACAATTCGACGGGCAGAAAGAGATTGGAGGGAATTAGTGAGAGCAGGAGAGTTGATGAGAGGAAAAGACCTGAACTTCACCTTTTCAAGGAGAGCTGAATGAGTGGAACCACCCCAGATGTGTGAGACGTATTCCATACAGGGGAGAACAACACTCCTATGCAGGGCAAGCAATTGAGTGACATGAAAAAATTAAGAAGGCGCCTCAGAACACCCCACTTCTTGGAAGCTTGTTTGAAAGAAAAATAAAGTGATTATTCCAGGAAAAATCTAGAGACAAAAAACACCGAGAATATTAAGGACAGATGAAGGTTTGAGTTGTGCGTTTTCGAAGAAGTTATCATTTGTGTGAAAGATTGTGTCGAGCACAGATATGGAAAAACTGAATTCTGAGGCATTTAAAACGACCATATTTTCTCTGCCCTAATTCAAAATACGAGAAAGATCAGAGGTTAGTTTCTACAGGGACACCATTTTGTTTCAATTAATGAACTGCTGTTGGGAGGGGAATCTTTCAAACTGAAAGGAGTAATGAAGAGTGGAATCATCAGAAAAGGAGTGGTTAGGTAATTAATTAATGAGGAGAAGGTCTTTAATGAAAAGTAGAAAAAGTGTTGGGAAAAAGGAAAGTACTCTGATGAACATTACTTTTAATAGAGATAAAGGATGAATGGTGGCCGTCTACAACAGCTGCTATAGAACTGGAAAGGAAATTAGAGAGAAGATCACAGAGAGAAGGATAGATTCCGAAAGAGGGAAGTTTAGAAATCAAAGCTTTGTGACAGACTCTATCGAAGACTTTCGATATGTCCAGCTCACAACAAAAGATTCACCGAAATGCTGAAGAGCGGAGAGAAAGGAAAGAAGATTACCAGTAGAGTGTTTCTTACGAAAGTCAAACTGGTGATCAGAAATAAGATTCGAAAATTGAAGCGTTTCCAAATCTTCCTGTTAAGGATAAATTCGAAAACTTTAGAAAGAACTGAGGTTAATGAAATAATACGATTGTTGGAGCTTTTAAGAGGGATCCCCCTTCTTTGGCACAGGTTAAATGAGCCTACGTTTCCATCAAGAAGGGAAGACTGAAGTCGAAAGAGAGTGACGAAAAAGATTACCAAGGCAGAGTGCAAGCTCAGAAACACGAGTTTTGAGAACCACAGGAGAAATATCATTAGGGCCTAACGTCTTCTTAGGATTAAACTTTGAGAGAACAGAAATGACGTCTTTAGAAATTCTAATTTTAGGAATAAAAGAGTTGGAGGGGGTTGAAGGAGGAGGAATATTAACAGAACAGAACCGTTCAAAGTTGATATATATATATATATATATATATATATATATATATATATATATATATATATATATATATATATATATATATATATATATATATATATATATATATATATATATATATATATATATATATATATATATATATATATATATATATATATATATATATATATATATATATATATATATATATATATATATATATATATATATATATATATATATATATATATATATATATATATATATATATATATATATATATATATATATATATATATATATATTGAGTGTGATTCATATCAATGTTTACAGGTAAGTATTTTGAACACCTGTTGTAATGGCATAATGTGAAGTGAGATTTTGACATGCGAGATAACTTTTTTCTCTATATGTTAAATTTTATATATTTATTTATTTATTTATTTTATATAGCAATTTTATATTATATATTTTTCTATTATTTTTATTATTTTGTTATTATTGTTATTTTTGTTAATATTTTATTATTATAAAATAAAATAAATATTATATATATATATATATATATATATATATATATATATATATATATATATATATATATATATATATATATATATATATTATATATATATATATATATATATATATATATATATATATATATATATATATATATATATATATATATATATATATATATATATATATGGACAAAAATAACACTATAACCGTGTTGTGTTTTATACAATTAAAACCCAACGGAAAATTAAAACACAATTTTTTTAAAAAAGAGAGAGGCTTTCGAAGGAACAACCGTCGTTCCTCTTTCAGGCTCAAAGAGGAAGGACGGTTGTTCCTTCGAAAGCCTCGCTCTTTTTTTAAAAAATTTGTTTTAATTTTATTGTATATATATATATATATATATATATATATATATATATATATATATATATATATATATATATATATATATATATATATATATATATATATATATATATATATATATATATATATATATATATATATATATATATATATATATATATATATATATATATATATATATATATATATATATATATATCCTATTAGTGCTCAATAAATCCAATAAAAATATTTATGCACCTGCCTCGACTCTGTATTAGTGCCAGTGCCAGTGCCAGTACCAGAGTGAGTGCCAGATCTCTGCCTACTAAATTTCGTAAGAGTTAGAATTAGGTTCCTTACGTCACCTATAAATAAAAACCAATTTGGCTTGAATTCTTTTCACTTTAGCGTGAAGCAACATTTCATAACTTTCGAATTCTTTATATAAATAAAAATTTCCAAGAATTGGTGAAGCCTCTCAGTGACGTCAGAAGCTAATCACGTGACCCAACTAAAAATACACTATTTTAATAAAAAAAAAAAAAGTTTTAAGAAAACTCGTTGCAAATTTCAGAATACTGTGATTTTATATTTTTGTATAAAAACTTATGACACTGTTCGCACACACACACACACACACACACACACACACACACACACACACACACACACACACACACACACACACACACACACCCACAGACACACACATTTACACAAGCCCACTTGCACAAACCCACACACACACGCATATATATATATATATATATATATATATATATATATATATATATATATATATATATATATATATATATATATATATATATATATATATATATATATAATTTCCATCAGAGTTGGAGAATAGTCGAAAATCTGGTCGCTAATGGCCGACGTGACCCGATACACGGCGTTTAAAAGTGTGCAAGTCAAAGAAAGTTGGGAAAACAGATAAAGGGAGTGTGTTCCAGACCTTACCAGTAGAGTACATGTAAGATTGAGCATAGCGGTTAAGTCTGTTGTCGGAGAGTTGGACTGAGAAAGGATGATACCGTGTAGAAAGTCGTGTCGCATGAACCCTTCTCAATGGAGGACGTATGCGACGTGAGAATTCAGAAGAGCAGTGTCCGTTGTAATAACGATAGTATAGAGAGTAACGCAACAATTCAATCTCTTTGAAGTTTGTTTAGAAAGAGAAGGATTGTGATCTTTCCAAGAAAGATCACGATAAAAAGAAACGGCGAGAATATTATTAGGAGTAGGAATAGCTCCGGAATCGTCTAAGGTTGAATTAGAGGCAAAAGTTTGAGGGAAGATCTCAGCTGTTGTGTGGCCAGAAGATACTAGAGGAAGAAAAGAGGAAGAAGCAAAGTTAGAGTTGACATTTTAGGCAAAAGGCCAAAAAGGTCATGAGTAGGAGGAACCAAAAAATATTTCTTTTCCTACAGATAAAGGAGTTTTTGGTGTTACAATTTCGGGATGAAATTTATATTATTATTATTCCGTGATGAACAGCATGACAACAAGCAGAATTAAACTAAGGCTTTTTAGGTTTAATAGAAGGGACAGAATATGGAACGTACGCCTCCATTCCAGAGAGAATCATCTCGTTTTCGCTCTCTGCACATTCCGAGGAACCCCTCCCATGAAAACAGTAATCATTCCATTGGAAATCAGAGAAGTACAACTGCAAGTCAGACCAGTTAGTTACAAAGAAATGCAAGGGGCAACGGGGTCAAAGGTTGAGTCCATCACTCACAGACAATTATATAGACTCAACCTATAACCCCGTTGCCCCTTGCTCGTGTTGCAGTCGGGGGAGTCCTTTGGGCTTGACGTCGCAAATGTAAATCGTGAGCAAGTTCCAATTCAATTCCCTTTTGTACTGCCGTAGCAGAGTGGTCAGAGCGCTAGACTTACCATCTTAAAGAGTTCGAGTCCAATAGCAGACATTAACTTTCTACATAGAAAATAGTCTGTGAGAGAATAAAGCAGATATATATATATATATATATATATATATATATATATATATATATATATATATATATATATATATATATATATATATATATATATATATATATATATATATATATATATATATATATATATATATATATATATAATTTGTGCTCCGAGGCATGTTCACTAATTTGTAAATAAATTATCTTTTAAGATTCCGAAAAAGTGAGAGAGAGAGAGAGAGAGAGAGAGAGAGAGAGAGAGAGAGAGAGAGAGAGAGAGAGAGAGAGAGAGAGAGAGAGAGAGAGAGAGAGAGAGAGAGAGAGAGAGAGAGATTTCAAAAGCTTTAAAACGTGCAGAATAACTTCTTTCCTTATGATGTAAATATTCAAAACATTAAAATTTAACATTTCTAATGTTTATTAAACATTTTAATGTTTTCCTTTTACTCGTTTGAAAAACAAAAAAACTTCTCAAGAACGAGATCAAGATTGAATCTTTTCAGATTTTCAAGTTTTCGTCTTCCTTTAAATTCGTTGCGTCGGAATTTTCATTTTAATTTATTCGTCCAAGAGTTTAAAACGAACAAAGATAGACGTTGATGTGCGAAAGTAGCCGAAGTCGCGAAAATCGCAAAAATCGCGAAAATCTCGCAAGCCTAGAAAGTCGCGGAAATCACGGAAATAACAGAAATCGCGAAAATCTTGGAAGTCTAGAATGTCGCGGAAGTCTCGGAAGTCGCGGAAATCGCGGAAATCGCGGAAATCGCAAAAGTCGCGGAATTTGAGTAAGCAATTAATACCCTTTTGCTGCTTCTCTTTCAGTTTATCACTCCTAACGTATGGGTGTGTTTTTGTGTGGGTGTGTTAGTCTTTTAGTGTGTCTATGTGTGTTTGCGTTTACCGAAAAGTTATTAAAATTGTCTGTTTTTAGCTTAGTAACAGAGGTCCTTATTTTTTAAAGGTGAATCTGATCATCTTGATCATTATCAATAGTTTAAGATGCTTCTATGAATCTATTATTATTTCTTCTTTTTCAGCTGTTTCTAATGCGTCTGCCTCAGACGGTGATCCGATAACACACGCGCACACACACACACACACACGCACACACACACACACACACACACACACACACACATTATTATTGTAATGTCTCCGGTAAAAAGAGACTATATGATATTGTTTAAGAATACAATAAATTTGTGTACTCTTTCGTTTGTTTTGTGGAGCTTTTGAACACTTTTATAAACTTTTTTGCAATATTTATTTCTCAAATTCTTGTTCTTGTTTTTTATTATAATGTTTTTATTATTATTATTTAATTTAATTCATACATTAAATTCATTTTGAATTTAATGTATGGGAAAGATTTGTTTCATAATATTTATTTATTTATTCTTTATTCTTTTATTTTATTTTTTTTAGAATAATTCGTACGAGTGGTGAACGAAAAGTAACGCAAATCGATTCACTAAGAAATTTTCCTCAGTACTTTTTACATATCAAAAAAACATTTATTTTTATAACTTTACGCATTGATTAGTGATTTGCATCTACATTTTAAATTCAAAAAAAATTTCTGACATCTATATATATATATATATATATATATATATATATATATATATATATATATATATATATATATATATATATATATATATATATATATATATATATATATATATATATATATATATATATATATATATATATATATATATATATATATATATATATATATATATATATATATATATATATATATATATATATATATATATATATATATATATATATATATATATATATATATATATATATATATATATATATATATATATATATATATATATATATATATATATATATATATATATATATATATATATATATATATATATATATATGCGTCTGTGTGTGTATGCGTGTGAAATTCAGTAATTTTCAATAATTTCCCCCAAAACTTACGGATAGGGGGTACGGAGGAGCGAGACTCCTCATAGATATATATGTTCGAGTGCCATGCATTTGCATAAAGTCAGCAAAATATATTCTACATACTAGAGTAACACTAAGAGATCTGAAGAGTGTTATCCTTCCAGAAGAAGAATGAAATTTTTTTTTAAAAAAAATACTCTTTTTAACAAATTCTGTGGAAAAGAATTCACACATTTATTTTAACATAATCAAAATCTTGATTACTGGATTTAATATGTAAACTTTCAACTATGGTATTTATTCATTAGAAGAGTTTGGTTGCTACGATATATATATATATATATATATATATATATATATATATATATATATATATATATATATATATATATATATATATATATATATATATATATATATATATATATATATATATATATATATATATATATATATATATATATATATATATATATATATATATATATATATATATATATATATATATATATATATATATATATATATATATATATATATATATATATATATATATATATATATATATATATATATATATATATATATATATATATATATGTGTGCGTGGGTGTTTATTCGGGCTTTTTTTTGTGCAAAATATTAGTGGGCACACACACACACCACACACACAGACACACACACACACACACACACACACACATACATTGGCAGCACTCCATGCACTTTAGATACATAAGTATTTATGGGAATTCCTTTCAAAAATCTAAATTATTACAACAAAAAGCAAATATATATTATATATATATATATATATATATATATATATATATATATATATATATATATATATATATATATATATATATATATATAATAAACAATAATATGATCGTTAAAAATGATGATGATGATAATGATAATAACAATGATTATTATGATAATTAAATGATGATGATAATGATGATTAAGATGATGGTAGTAATTTTGAGACATAATACTACCAATGACTAATATTAACATTTGGTACAGTATATTACATTACAT
>SEYY01024092.1:50000-60000 GCA_009176605.1 Armadillidium nasatum | reverse complement strand
AATTTTCGTTATTAACATGCGTCGATTATAATTATCTTGATTTAATGATAATTATTATCATTATCTTAATGTTTATGTTTATTATAATTAATTTAAAATGAATGATCTAATATTACCTTAGTAATAATGAGGCTCATGATTATTATGATTTTTATAGGATTATTTTATGATTATCATTTCTTGACTGACCTTTTAAGCTAATTTTTATGATACACTTTGAAATATTTATTTTACAGATGAAGATCATTAAATATTATCAGCAGCATAATTATCATGACGTCTACCGTGGCTCAAACGGTAGAGTGATTGACTCACGTGATTGAGGGCGCCGGTTCGATATCGCTTGAGGATTATAGGGATATTCTACCTAGAAAAGTTATTCTCCTCGAATAGGGCAATGCCCGTGAGATGTGAACTTTACATAAAAATAATAATAATAATAATAATAATAATAATAATAATAATAATAATAATAATAATAATAATAATAATAAAATTATGATTATCTTTTTTTGACATTCCATTGTTATCATGTTTAGGTCAACATTTTGAGTTCATTTTTATGATTATAATGTTTGCATTTATTTGCTTTACTGAAGATTATTAAACAGTGATTAACACGAATATGATTATCATGTCTCGATAAACATTATGACCTAATATTTATGATTATCAGGTTTTTTTTTTTTAAGACAATCATACACCAATTGACAATTTAATTTATTGCATTAGTATTTATGATAATCATTAATAACTGATACACTTTTTCTTTCTTTATTGTTGAAGAGTATGGGGCAATGCCCGAGACATACGAATTTTTAATTTAAAATAATAATAATGGTTTACTTCAAGGCTTAGGAGTCTGTTAGCTCCAACCCCTGCTCCACCAATATTTAAATACCCGACTCAGCCTCCTGACACCTTCAATTTATTTATTTATTTAATTATTTAATTATTTATTTATTATTTATTTAATTTTTTCTTTGCTCAAAACTTTTGTCACACCCAAAACTTCTTTTTCCTTAGGCTACGCTACCATCACAATAATTTTTTATTTTTATTTTTTATTTTTTATTTTTTAATTTTTATTTATTTATTTTTATTTTTATTTTTATTTATTTATTTATTTATTTATTTTTTAAAATAAATATTTTAATAATATTTTAAATATTTTAATATAATTTTTTACTGACTTTGACTTCAATTGATACGCCTGCAATAGTCATAATAATAATGGAAGTTAAGGAATTCACGTTTTGACTAATAAAATGACTATAATTAATAACTGATAGATAAAATTATATCTTTCAGTGGTGGGGGTGGAGGTAATTTTCTTAAAGGGCTCCTTTGCTAATTTTTAGGGATCGAATCAAACACCTCCAGCCTACGAGTTCGAAACGTTATCAAGCATACTACATAATGAATCTACAATATGTATATATATATATATATATATATATATATATATATATATATATATATATATATATATATATATATATATATATATTATATATATATATATATATATATATATTTATATATATATATAAATGTGTGTGTGTGTGTGTGTGTGTGTGTGTTTCAGAAAGAATAGCGAAATGCTTCTACGCGTTTCTTATATTCTTCACTCTAAGTTCATCAAGCAAAGCGGTATCATAGTCTTTGCTGCGCTTAAAGCTTACTTCAAAAGCCCTAGGCAAGGCCGAGAAAAATCTTGGCCGCAGATCTAATTCTATGAATGTTAAATTTAGAATCAAAAACTAATTAAACTTTCTACTTAAGCTTTTCTTGTGTTGATTCACGGTTGGTGTTTTTATTAATGATCTCAGAGGGGTAGGAGGTCGGCTCTTCCCACCAAGATCCCCTCCCCTGTTTAAAAAGACCCGAAAACCCTCCAATTTCACCCTTTTTTTTCATTACCCCCTTTTTCATCACCCTCCTTCTGTTTTTCTTTCTTTCTTACTCATTTATATTTTATTTTTTATTTACTATGAAAAATTATTTAGGAATTTTCTCTCTCTCTCTCTCTCTCTCTCTCTCTCTCTCTATATATATATATATATATATATATATATATATATATATATATATATATATATATATATATATATATATATATATATATATATATTTTCTACACATTCTCATCCTTTCTCTGTCCAACTCTTCGACCCCAGACTTAACCTCTATGCTCAGTCTTACTTATACTCTACTGGTAAAGTCTGGAACACTCTCCCTTCATCTGTTTTCCCAACTTCCTTTGACTTGCATACTTTCAAACGTCGTGTGTCTGGACACGTCGGCCACCATCGACCATGATAATAGATATTTCCCAACTCCGGTGGAATTTGGTAGGCCTCCGGCCTTTGCCCACCGGAGGACACATATATATATATATATATATATATATATATATATATATATATATATATATATATATATATATATATATATATATATATATATATATATATATATATATATATATATATATATATATATATATATATTCAAAGACTGACTCAAAAAATTTATGTATGTTGTAAATTTATGCGTATTTTTCTTTCCTATGTGTATATACATATTAATCCATAACAATTTTCAATTTATACATTGGGGTGCTACGAAGTGAGGTTATGAAAGAGAGTGTTGAAGGGGGGGGGGGTTTGCAAAAAAAAAAAAAAAAAAAAAAAAAAAAAAAAAAAAAAAAAAAAAAAAGCCAAACATTATTTTCACCTCAACTCTGAAAACTGACCCGTGACCTGGCACTGAGGTCATTATCGGAAAGTCGTTGTTCTATAGATTTTCTATAGTAGGTCGGTCGCCAAGATGTTCATTTATGATTTACGATTTCTCTGTAGTTATCTTCGTTTTTAATCTTCGGGGGTCTTCTTGACTTCCGCCTCTCTCTCTCTCTCTCTCTCTCTCTCTCTCTCTCTCTCTCTCTCTCTCTCTCTCTCTCTCTCTCTCTCTCTCTCTCTCTCTCTCTCTCTCTCTCTCTCTCTCTCTCTCTCTCTCTCTCTCTCTCTCTCTCTCTCTCTCAAGTGAATTTGCATGAAAAGGAACAACTATGAAGTCTGATACTTTGTAACTTTTATTTAAAAAAGGGTTTAGGAAAATAACAGAGTGACAGTAACATTGAAAAGAGAGGAAGAGGAGGGGGAGGAGAAAGGGGAAAGGAACAAAGGGGAGGGAAGAGGAGAAGACGGGGAGAAAGAAGAGTGGAGTGGATATCATTGAAATAATTTTGAATTGGAGTTATGTTTAAAAATTATGCATCATTTTAAGTAGGATTCTGAGGATTCCAAAATGTTATAGAAACATTTAGAAATTCCTTCTACTTTAAATCCTGATTTTTTTTTATTTTTCTACTTTACTGTCTTCATATTTTTAAGTTCACAATATCATAAGAGAACTTTAAAAAAAGAAAAAAAGAAAAGAAAATAAATTAAAATCAACATAAATTTAAACATTTTATTGGGCAGGAGCGATAAATCAATCAACGACCAACGATATTGTTTACTAAATTATTGAAACCTTTAAATTCTTGCTTTAGATATTTACTGTAAAATTCGGATGAGTTATATAAAAATTTTAAATTTTAAAATTTCAATAAAATTAATTTTTTAAATTTAATTATTATTTTTCATATATTTATTTATTTATTTTGCAAGTTGTACGAGTAAAATCGTGACGAAACAACTCTTTTTAAAGACAAATTAGAAAATTAATAAATAAATATAAGCTGTATAGTATCTATAAATAAATAAATAAATAAATAAATAAATAAATAAATAAATATCTATAAATATAAACTTATTTAAAAAATCTTATTGTAGTTAACTTGTTCCATAGAATTATGCATTACTGTAGAAGTGAATAAAAAAAAGGAACCAAGGAGAATAAAAAGCCTTAGGGTTGAAAGATTTAGGCATATAATCTACCAAAAAATATATATCTATTTTTTTAATTTTTAAAATAATTGATTCAATCGAACCGATTCACTAACATTTAATATTCTACTTCTACGTTCTAACCTTTCTATTTTCTTATGCTCTAATTATAGATATATATATATATATATATATATATATATATATATATATATATATATATATATATATATATATATATATATATATATATATATATATATATATATATATATATATATATATATATATATATATATATATATATATATATATATAATTTCTGCATTTGGCAACCTAAAAAAAACTCATTTATTTTGTCCTTTATTCGATAAAATAGGACAAATGAATTGGTAACGTGTAACTCACAAGCAAGATACATGATATATATATATATATATATATATATATATATATATATATATATATATATATATATATATATATATATATATATATATATATATATATATATATATATATATATATATATATATATATATATATATATATAAATTACAGATCACAACACTCGGGCAGAGCCCTTTTCAAGGAGGGGAGGGGGCTTATAAAAGAGAAAGAAAGAAGAGAACCCACCCAGTCCAGAACCGAACCTAACACACACCTCTCAGGTGGGCGCAGACGAAAACCTTGAAGAGAGGAAGATTGAATGCAGGTGGCAAGATAAATGATGGTAGGGAGTTCCACAGTACACAGGTGACTGGAAAGAAGGAGGCACCACAACGGGCAAGTCTGGGGCTCCCAGCATCCATACAAAATCCGTGCAAGAGCAGGGCACTCCTTGCGCAACGAGGGTGACACAATGGTGATGGAATGCGAGAGGGCAATTCCCTCGAGCAACTGCCATTGTATTACCTGTAGAAAAGAGATAGTGCGCCAACGTCACGTCGCAGAGATAGAGGGTCAAGAGAGTTTGAAAGTAAAGGACAGTTAATTAATCTTTTAGCCCTAGACTCAACCTTATCCAGAAGAGAGGAGGAACCGGAGACCCCCAAATGTGAGAACAGTACCCCATACAAGGGCGAATAAGACCCCTATATAATTGGAATAACTGCTCAGAAGAGAAAAATTCTCCCAACCTGAACAGTATTCCCAGCTTCTTAGAGGCCGCCTTAGCAACCATTGTAATATGTGGTTTCCCAGAATGTTAATGTTATTTACAGGTGAGACGGGAAAGCCAATGAAGAAGATTGGAAAGTTGGGATGTGCTTTCGAGAGGGAGATGTGAAGAAGTTAAGTTTTTAAAGAGTTGGATTTTACAAGGTTACTATGACCCCACCGAGAAATTCCATCCGGATCATCAAGAATAGAATCGGAAAGTTGAAGACGAGAAGCAACTCTAGAAGCAAAAAAGGAATAAGATTCGAAACGAGTAGAAGAATGGAGTTGAGTCATCAGCATAAGAGTGAACAGAGTTAGAAGTGCAGCTGAGAAGATCGTTAATGAAAAGTAAGAATAAATTTGGAGATAAAACAGAACCCGGAGGAACACCACAATTGACAGGAAAGGAAGAAGAGGTCGCTCCATCTACAAGTGCCAAAATGGAACGATCTGAGAGAAAACCAGACAAGAGTAAGCAAAGAGAAGGAGGAAACCCAAAGGAAGGGAGCTTGGAGAGCAGCGACGCATGCCATACCCGGTCAAAGGCCTTGGATATATCAAGCGCCACCACACAAGATTCCCCGAAGTCCCTAAGGGAAGGAGACCATAAATCAGTGAGATAGGAAAGTATGTCACCTGTTGACCTTGAGCGTCGAAAGCCATAGTGATTATCTGAGAGAAGAGAATGAGACTCCAAATGGTACTGGAAATGAGAGTTGAGGAGAGTTTCGAAAATTTTAGACAGAACACAAGTGAGAGCTATAGGTCGATAGTTGGAAGGGTTAGAACTGCTGCCTTTTTTCGGAATCGACTGAACAAATGTGCGCTTCCAGCACTAAGGAAAAATATTAGTATTAAGGCATAGAGAATACGAGAGCTGAAAGAGGACAGGCACCAACTCGGAAGCATATATATATATATATATATATATATATATATATATATATATATATATATATATATATATATATATATATATATATATATATATATATATATATATATATATATATATATATATATATATATATATATATATATATATATATATATAGGCAAGACCGGTTTAAACCAGGTACATATTTAAAAAACTACTGAAGGTACGTAAAAAAGGATTATATTTTTTGGAATCCTTGTCGAATTTCAGGTAGGAAAAATTTGGAAATAAAAAATAAATTCTTATAATAAATTTTATTACATAAGTAAATTTTACTTATTTTTACTCTCGCGAGAATCGTACGTCTGGCAATGTCAGTTTTTTTCAATTTTTTCGAAATTGGAAAAAATGGGAAATACCCCAATTCGTCGACAGGAAAAGTAGTCGACAATATCATCATCACTCACGGGTCGGGGGGTTCGGTGGACAGAGCCCCTCGTAGACAAATGCTCGGTATAACACCCAATTTAAGTTTGTTAGTTCATCAATTGTCGTACAAAACCATTTTTTTTTTTAAATTTATTTTCAAACATTTTATACTTTTCCTACCTGAAATTCGAAAAGGATTCTAAAAATATAATTCTTTTTTACGTACGTTCAGTAGTTTTTTTAAATATGTACCTGGTTTAAACCGAAGTCTGACCATATATATATATATATATATATATATATATATATATATATATATATATATATATATATATATATATATATATATATATATATATATATATATATATATATATATATATATATATATATATATATATATATATATATATATATATATATATATATATATATATATATATATATATACTCTTACCGTTGAGAGATATATATTTATTTTCCGATCGGCGCTGAAAGAAAATTGATCCTCCTTTTAAGACAAACCCGTGTTGGGAAAATCCTTCATTCGTTAGTTGTTGATCGTCTTTAGCTTGTTGTTGAATGCACCTATTGATCGGAGGCGACCCGCCGTATAGATAAAGGCTTTTTTCCCGCCCTTTTCGAACAGAAATGGCGGGAAAGATGAGAAGGAGGAAAAAGAAGGGGGGGAAAAAATTCGAATCGAAATGCGTTGAACATGTAGAGAGAGGTGTGTGCGTGTGTGTTTAGGTGTGTGTGTGCGTGTGTGTGTTTGTGTGAGTGTGCGAGGGAGTGATAAAAGGAAGGAGAGTTTCTTTCACAATATTGCTTTTTTAATTATAGGTTTATTTGATTTGAAGCGAAAAATGGAGATATCATGATTATCTTCTTAGCCTGTAAGAGAGAGAGAGAGACAGAGA
Organism: Armadillidium nasatum; assembly: GCA_009176605.1. Taxonomy (NCBI): domain Eukaryota; kingdom Metazoa; phylum Arthropoda; class Malacostraca; order Isopoda; family Armadillidiidae; genus Armadillidium; species Armadillidium nasatum. The sequence continues at coordinate 52,717 of SEYY01024092.1, read as the reverse complement.
GAGAGAGAGAGAGAGAGAGAGAGAGAGAGAGAGAGAGAGAGAGAGAGAGAGAGAGAGAGAGAGAGAGAGAGAGAGAGAGAGTGCGCGTGTGTGTGTATGTGTATGTGTGTTGTGTGCGAGTTTTTCCTGGTGAAGTGCTAATTCTTGTTCTTTAAGAGTACTCACACAAATTTCTAATCTGGGCTTAATTTTTTTTTCTTTTTTTTCTTTTCAATAATATTTTCACCCTTTTTACAAACATTTATTTATGTATTACTGCAAAATGACACACTAAATTCAACCTTATTAATTACTGAAATTAAAGGTCATTTTAAAAAATTTTTTAAACTCAGTGAGCGACGGGCGGCTTGCGTCCTTCTTTCTTTCAAACCGTTTCACTAATTCTTCATCAATGAAACTCGATACGGAAGTGGATAAACCGACTTTCAAATACCGTAATAATAATAATAATAATAATAATAATAATAATAATAATAATAATAATAATATATGTATATATAACAATATATGTATATATAAAAATATATGTATATATAACATCTTGTTGTTAAAGGATTGGGATTTCGTCGCAGTCAGGAGAATTGGAGAATTATTCTTCGCATGGTTCTAAAGGCTGGGAACCTTTTTTCACCAGTATTTTCGTCCCACGTACGGTTGCAGGAACATGAAGTTTCTGCAGCTGACGCCACCCTGCATTTTGAGGGATATGGTGTAGGGTATAAAATATAAAAAAAAATAATAATATTATTATTATTATTATTATTATTAATATTATTAATAATAATAATAATAATAATAATAATAATAATAATAATAATAATAATAATAATAATAATAATAATTGATAAAAAAAAATACGGAGGACATTTTGAAAGGGAAGATTAACGGATTAGCGGATTAGCGGAACTGCGCAAACAATTTCTTCGTTTTAATCTCGGAGGATAAATGACAAATTTTTTTGTCTTTTCAATCTTGTTTCTATTTCAATACGAGCTCATCAACATGCATTGCAAATATTAGCACACACGGGAGTGCACACAAAGGGCGTGCACACATACCTACACACATTCATGTAAGCAAATAATTACATTAGTTTTCATTTAACTGACTGAAAACGCAACTGTTAATACGGTTTAGATAGCTACGCTCGAAAAACGCATACACATTCACACTCACACTTTCTCTCTCTCTCTCTCTCTCTCACACACACACACAGACACTGTACAAGCATATAATTTTTTATAAATGCACTAAAAATTTAATTGTAAATACTGTTAGATGTCTGTTTATTTATGTATTTTTTGTTCCGTCAAAATTTAGGGTTATAGGTGTCTGTGTATTAGCGTTGGACTAATAAAAAAAAAAGGTCTCATTTTTAAACGCAGTAACCATCATAATTCTAATTTTACTCATATGCGTATAACTTCATTTTTAGAGCTAATTCTATCACTCAATTATTTTCGTGCAGCCAATCACTTTTTTTTCATATTTTTTTTGCATCTCATTTTTGGGGAGCTCTCTAATATACATCCGATATTGTAGCCTATTTTATCGTACCTCAAATGCTGTAGCCTATTTTATAGTATCTCAAATGCTGTAGCCTATTTTATCATACCTCAAATGCTCTATCTAGCCTATTCCCTCTTACGTCAGACGCTGTAGCCTATTTTCCGACGTCGAAGCCCCATCTCTAATGCGAAAAAAAAGGATTCTGCAATTAACTTACCTAACTTACAGCCCTGTTGACATTGCATGCATGATTACGTTGCATATGTTTCTGTTCTCACCGCTAATAAAGGAACGAACGAATCAGAGCTTCGCTCTCGTCTCTATCGCCGAGATCATCATTTATTATATTTGCTTTAATATATATATATATATATATATATATATATATATATATATATATATATATATATATATATATATATATATATATATATATATATATATATATATATATATATATATATATATATATATATATATATATATATATATATATATATATATATATATATATATATATATATATATATATATATATATATATATATATATATATATATATATATATATATATATATATATATATATATATATATATATATATATATATATATATATATATATATATATATATATATATATATATATATTATTATTATTTTATATTATAATTACTATTATTATTATTATTATTTATTAAGTTTGGTTAGGTTAGGTTAGGTTAAGTTAGTTTGCCGTGTGATACAGGCCTAACTGATTGATAGAGCGTGGCCGTTCGATACAAGCCTCCTATATATAATATATATAATATATATATATATATATATATATATATATATATATATATATATATATATATATATATATATATATATATATATATATATATATATATATATATATATATATATATATATATATTATGAGCTTCACAAAATAGAATATTAAACTTTAATTTATTTAGAATTGTTCGTTTACAAATGTCAATGACTAACTTAAAATTGAAAATGATTCTTTGAAAGTGACAAGGTCCTCTCAGTTGGATTTTCTCTTCCAATTTTTCAAAGGATTTTTTTGTTCTTCTATTTGATGACCGGTTTCATGCGCCAACTGCGGACATCATCAAGCTTGGATGCTAGAAGATGAATGATTTATTTTAAGATGTTGAGCCAAAAGTTAAGATTATTATAACTTTGGTCTTAACATTT